>JAXQQM020065046.1:0-64689 GCA_034641835.2 Pinus albicaulis | reverse complement strand
GAAAATACACTAAAGGTCATAAGTGTGCTGAGAAGAAATTATTTTAGAGCATTTCATGACTTAATGCCTAAAACAGTCATGGAAAAATTAAACTTAGACATCACCAGACCCTACAAGGACCTGTTCTCCTTTGATTCTAGTCAAGTCAAATGCCTTGGTCTGATCAAAGATCTATGTGTAACTCTGGTCCAGTGCCCAGCAAAGAGTATCATTATGGACATAGTAGTTGTTGATATCCCTCCCAAATATGGTATGTTATTATCTCGCTCATGGGGAGAAAAATTACAGGGATCATGTTAGGTCCCTATATTACTAGTATAGTCCCTTATTGTTGTTAGTGTAACCCCCTTATTGTTATTATTGTACCCTTGTAACCCCCATTTTGTTATTAGTGTGCCCTTAAATTATTATTGTTAGGTCGGCTAGGATTACATTGTGGCCCACTAGGATTACATTATGGCCCCATGGGCTCTTATATATAGAAAGGAGGATTTGTAAATTGTATCATACAAGAATTGTTCATTTATGTAATGTATTGGAGGTTTCCCCCTCGAAGTGGCTTATTTCTAAGGCGTTGATATCTCTTTTCTTCTATTTTTGGAGCTGGTTACACAACATTTGGAATCAGAGCTTTGAGATTCTAGGGTTTCGCTGCTCCAAACAAATCATCGTGGAATTTTTGTTATAACTTTTTTTCTATGAAGTTTCAGAAGCTGAAATTTTTAGGGTGCGAAGCCGAAATCCTGAGGAAGATTTTCTAAAAAATTCAGAGCTTGGTTCGCAATATTTTTGGAGATATGATCTGTGGAAGTTAGGTCTTTTTTCAGGCTCCTAAAACTGTCATCGTGGCATTTGCGCTATAACTTTTTTTCTACGAAGGTTCAGAAGCTGAAATTCGTATGGTGCGAAGCTAAAATCCTGAGGAAATTCGTCAAAAAATTTCAGAACTTGGTTCGGAATATTTTTGGAGATATGATCTGTGGAAGGTAGTGCTTTTTCAGGCTCCTGAATTTCATCTCAAAGAGGTGATCGTGGGAAAATTTCAATAACTCTCTCTCTGGGCATCGGATTTGAGTTCCGTAAAAATTGGTTGCAAGGACACGAACTGTAGTTTCTTGGCTATCAATTTCAGAGACAAAAGATGAAACAGTGACATGTGGCAAGTCGTACAAGTTCACTCTACTGAACCAGTCCAGAATTAGGTCATTGTGGGAGATTGGACACAACTTTGTCTTGGAAAATCCAAATCAGGTCAGACCTGTGGCATTCGAAATATAATTCAGGGGGCTACGTTGATACTGAAATTCAAATATTGAAGTGCTGCAATCATAGAGATTATCCAATTTCAATATCGAGCTCCTTAAAAGAAAGAAAAAGGTGTGTATATTTTTCTTTCCAAATTGCATAAGTCTTCTTTGAAGAATCAATTTGAATTGATTCCAAGGGCATATTGTAGAATATATAGCAGTATTGGGTTCTAAAAGATGCCCCGTAAAAATAATTCAACACCCATTAAGCCTTCAGAAGGCTCTACTATGACTCATGAAGATGAAGAATTGCAACATGATCAATCAAAATTACAAGAGCAAGTGCAACAAATTTCACTCTCACAAAGAGCAACAAAAAATGAAATGGAAGTTTTGAAGAAAGGCGTGGAAGTGAAGATGGACAGTTTGAAGAAAGACATGGAAGCTAAGATGGATGGCATGGAAGCTAAGATGGATGGCATGGAAGTGGGCATGGAAGCTAAGATGGATGATCTAAAAGCATACATGGAAGGCTTGATGACAAGCTTAAAACAAGAAATGATTCCTAATGGCAGAAATATAGTAGAAGAACCTCATGATGAGAACAAAATAAATGTTAATCGTGATTTTATAAACTCAAACGTTGGCGGGAAGAACCACCATATTCCAAAAATGGATATGAGGAAGTTTGATGGAAAGGATCCTGTAACATGGATACTACAGATGGAGCAATATTTTGATCTCCATACCGTGCAAAACACACAAAAGGTACGCATTGCAACTTTACATTTAGAACAAAATACATTTGTATGGTATCAATGGCTTTGCTCCCGTAAAAAAATTGTCACTTCGTCAATTTTTACGGAGGAAATGATAGCACATTATGAGGATACAAAGAGCAACACCTTCTTTACCCAATTGATAAATCTCAAACAAAAGGGTTTAGTGGGGCCGCACATTGAGGACTTCCAAAAATTGAATATAAGGGTAACTGATCTTACAGAGGAACACAGGATTGATCTCTTCCTAGGCACTTTAAAGGATAACATCCAACATGAAGTTCGTGTTTTGGAACCTGATTCATTGGAGAAGGCATTCAAGTTGGCAAGAAAAGTTGAATGTAAAATTATGGCGACAAGGAAGCCTACCACTCAATTCTATAAAGAAGGAAGTGTTGCTACACCTAGATTTCCACAACCTACAAGGTTGACACCACAACAATTGGAAGAAAAAGAGCAAAAGGGATTTGCTACAGTTGTGATAGAAAATACACTAAAGGTCATAAGTGTGCTGAGAAGAAATTATTTTACATAGATTGTGAAGAGGAAGAAGAAATGAACAAGAAGAGGATATACACCAGGAACCAGCCCTAGAAGAGGAAGAAATGAATCCGACCATATCATGTAATGCACTGGCAGGAATTACCACTCCTCAAACTCTCAAGATAGAAGGACATATCAAGAAGAAAAGGGTAATAGTGTTGATTGATTCATGTAGCACCCATAATTTTATTCATTGTAAGGTAGCCAAGGAATTAAATTGTTTCCTATACCCAGCACCAGAATGTCAAGTGATGGTTGCAAATGGAGGAACTATAAATTGCTCCGGGAAATGCCATAATATCAAGCTAACCATGGGGGAATATGTATTGACTAGTCCAATGCTTTCCATTCCTATGGGAGGTGCTGATGTTGTACTAGGAGTACAATGGTTACAATCTTTGGGGACGGTAGTTTTTAATTTTCAAGAACTTTTCTTGAAATTTTTTTCAGAAGGAAAGGAAGTCGAATTACGGGGTATTGAAGGGAAGCCAGGAAGGATAATAAGCTCTAATGTCATGACAAAGCTTCCAAAGAAAGAACAACGAGGCGTAATTGCACAATTATGCTCACTAGAAGTTCCAACATCAAAATCATCTATTTCTGCAGATCTCCAACAAGTCTTGGACAATCATTGCAAGGTGTTTGAAACTCCCAAAGGACTCCCACCTATTCGTGATCATGATCATGCTATTCATTTGATTCTAGGAAGTGTTCCTCCAAACATCAGGCCTTATAGATATCCTTATGTCCAAAAGAGTGAAATTGAACGTATGATTGCAGAAATGTTAGAGGCGGGTATAATTCAACCTAGTCAAAGTTCTTTCTCTACTCCTATAGTATTGGTACACAAGAAGGATGGATCATGGCGAATGTGTCCGGATTATAGGGAGCTCAATAAGCTCACCATTAAAGATAAATTTCTCATTCCTCTGATTGATGAATTATTGGATGAATTACATGGAGCAATTTATTTTACCAAGTTGGATCTTCGTTCAGGATATCATCAAATTAGAATGAAGACCGAAGATATTCCAAAAACAACATTTCGAACTCATGAGGGTCATTATGAATTTTTGGTCATGCCTTTTGGCCTTACCAATGCACCTTCTACATTTCAAGGGTTGATGAATTCCATTTTCAAACCCTTCCTTAGAAAATTTGTGCTAGTATTTTTTAATGATTTACTAATTTACAGCAGGTCTTGGAAGGATCATGTTGAACATGTTGACAAGGTGCTCAAACTATTGCAGGAGAAACAATTATATGCAAAAACATCCAAATGTTTCTTTGGAGTACAAGAGGTGGAATATCTAGGTCATATTATATCTCACGAGGGTGTTAAAGTAGACCCTAACAAAATTAAAGCCATTAAGGAATGGAAAGTCCCCACAACCATAAAGCAGTTGCGAGGATTTCTCGGGTTAACATGGTATTATTGCAAGTTTGTTAAGAATTATGGGAGAATAGCAGCACCTCTAACAACATTATTGAAGAAAGATGCATTTTCATGGACTCCTAAAGCAACTAAGGCCTTTGAACATCTTAAAGAGGCAATGTGCCTAGCACCGGTCTTAGTTACGCCAGACTTCACAAAAACCTTTATTGTGGAATGTGATGCCTCAGGAAATGGAATTGGTGTTGTTTTAATGCAGGAAGGAAGACCCATTGCTTTTGAAAGTCGTCCAATCAAAGAAAAGTATTTACAGAAACCTATTTATGAGAAGGAAATGTTAGCAATACTGCATGCACTAAAGAAATGGCGAACTTACCTAATGGGAAGACACTTCAAGGTAAACACTGATCATGATAGTCTTAAACACTTTTTGGAACAAAGACTATCTTCAGAAGAGCAACAAAAATGGGTCACAAAGATGTTGGGTTATGACTTTGAAATAATCTACAAAAAAGGAAAGCTTAATGTTGTTGCAGATGCACTCTCAAGAAAGAATGAAGACTTGATGGAAGCATTGATTTGTGCCATTTCTATTATCCAACCAGATTGGATAACCAAAGCAAGAGATGAATGGAAGAAGGAAAAAGATGTATGGATACTCATTCAAAAGTTGCAGCAAGATCCTAGTACATCTGATACATTTAGTTGGAAAAATGATTCCTTATGGTACAAAGATCGTTTATATCTTTGTAAGAATTCCCAACTAAAACAAAAGATTCTTCTGGAATTGCACACTTCTCCTTTAGGAGGACACTCAGGATTTTTAAAAACTTACCACAGGGTGAAGAAAGAATTTTTTCGGGATGGCCTTAAATCTGATATTCAAAAGTTTGTGGCGGAATGTTTGGTTTGCCAGCAGAATAAAGTGGAAACAATTAAGACCCCGGGACTTCTACAACCTTTATCCATTCCAAGTCAACGTTGGGAGGAGATTTTAATGGATTTTATCACAGGTTTACCTAAGTCCGAAGGAAAGAATGTCATCATGGTGGTAGTTGATAGACTTACCAAGTATGCACACTTTTGTGCATTATCTCATCCATTTAAAGCAAGTACAGTTGCTACTAAATTTGTGGACAGAATTCAAAAGCTACATGGAAGCCCAAGGGTTATTGTGAGCGACGACAGAGATCCCATTTTTACTGGAAATTTTTGGACGGAGTTATTTTCTTGTTTGGGTACTCAATTAGCTCATAGCTCATCTTATCATCCTCAATCTGATGGTCAAACTGAGATAGTAAATAAATGTTTGGAAGGATATCTTCGTTGTTTTGTATCCGATAAACAAACACAATAGGTCAAGTGGTTACCTCTTGCTGAATGGTGGTATAACACTTCCTTCCATACCGCAGCAAAAATGACCCCATTTATGGCACTTTATGGATATCATCCACCATCCATCACATCATCTTTAAGGGAAAATTCGAAGGTTCAAGCAGTGGAAGATCACATCGAGCATCAGCAAGAAGTTCTCCAACTCTTAAAGGATAACATGAATTTGGCACAAAATCGAATGAAACAACAGGCAGATCAACATCGCAATGAGAGAAGTTTTGATGTAGGAGATTGGGTATTTTTATGGCTACAACCATACAAAAAAATGTCCCTCAAGCAAGCAAAGAAGGATAATAAATTATCACCAAAGTACTATGGTCCTTACAAGGTGTTGCAAAAGATTGGTACTATGGCATACAAATTGGAGCTTCATGCTTCTTCGCGAGTACATCCAGTTTTCCATGTTTCATGCTTAAAGAAGGTTATAGGTGAAAATCTTCCAGTTCAAACAATATTGCCAGAACTTGATGAGGAAGTAAAAATCATATTGGAACCTGAAGTGGTCACGGAAACAAGAACTCGACAACTAAGAAATCGATCAATTTCAGAGTATCTCATCAAGTGGAAGAACTTACCCACTGAAGATTCTACATGGGAGGATGAGAATTTTATACAGAAGCACCCAGAGCTACTCAAGCGCTGAGGACAACACTTTTTTGAAGGAGAGGGGCATGTTAGGTCCCTATATTACTAGTATAGTCCCTTATTATTGTTAGTGTAACCCCCTTATTGTTATTATTGTACCCTTGTAACCCCCATTTTTTTATTATTGTGCCTTTAAATTATTATTGTTAGGTCGGCTAGGATTACATTGTGGCCCACTAGGATTACATTATGGCCCCATGGACTCCTATATATAGAAAGGAGGATTTGTAAATTGTATCATCCAAGAATTGTTCATTTATGTAATGTATTGGAGGTTGCCCCCTCGAAGTGGCTTATTTCTAAGGCGTTGATATCTCTTTTCTTCTATTTTTGGAGCTGGTTACACAACAGATCATTGCAATTAGACATGTCATATGCTACCATTTGTAGAAATTTTGACTCAACCCTGGTTTTTAATTTCTCCTTATTACTCCCATGTAGTTAAATGACCATTCCCATAACCATTCATTTAACAAGCTGGAAATAATAAATATTTTCTGAAAACACAAATTCTGGAAATTTCACAGTGTTGAAAATGTTTATTATTTCTAGTTTGTTGAATGAATGGTTATGGGAATGGAAATTTAACTACATGGGAGTAATAAGGAGAGACTGAAAACCAGGGTTGGATTAAAATTTCTACATGGTATCAGAGTCAGTTTGCTGAAAAGTGCAGTTTGGGACAACAACAACAACAAAAAAATTACAGCAAGCTTATATTTCACACAGAAAACTGAACCTTTACCACAACAATGAAATTTTCAGTTTATTAGGACAGCAAGCATGTCTTTGTGCTTGAGGGTGGAGGATAGGTTGGATGGTCATAGCAACTACAGTACATGAAAGGAAAGAATGTAGAGCATCTTTGAAGAGGCAGAATTCTGGGTATAATGGTGCATACCCAACAACACCCTATAAATGTGCCTACTGATGTTGTTCAGTTGACAGACTTTAACAAGAAGAATAACAAGAGTAAGAGACTGATTCTGGATGGTATTAAAGGCCATTGCGTTCCTCGTGTGAGAAGAAAGAGACTTGATCATGAGATGTGGACAGCCTTGACCAATCTCTACTAGAGTACCAATGAGAACAAAAAAATGGTCATAAGGGAGAAGTTGAAGGCCATTAAAATGGAAAAGACTGATATTATCACTGCATACCTCACAAATATCACTAATGTGAGAGATGAGTTGCCAAGCAATTGGAGAGGTAATTCCACCCACTGAGTTGGTGCGGATTACAGTGAATTTCCTTCCCAGTACATGGCTGAACTTTGTTGATGGGATTGTTGCACGGGAGACCCTTCCCACTTGGGATAGGTTGTGGGATGATTGCATACGGAATGAAATCAGAAAGACCCAGCTTGGGGCAGCCAAACCAGTTGACGAGGATGACAATGTAGCATTGTTAACAAGAGGAAAGAAAGGCAAGGGAAAGAAACAAGCTTCCACAAGTGGTGGTGGGGAAAAAGCAAAAGTAAAGGTAAACAGGTGAACATGCAAAAGGACTATTCCAAGGTGAAGTGTTGGAATTTTCAGAAGATGGGACACTATGCAGTTGTGTGTCCGGAGAAGAAGAAGAAGGGGAAGAACAAGACCATGGCAGCATCAAAAGAGATAGAGGACTTTTCGGAGAGCTTTGACCGGGAGTTTGGGTTCATTACTTGTGAGTCCACTAGTGCAGGATCACCTACCACGGAGGTTGAGAGGGAGTGTGCATTTCCCTCCACTAGTGGATCATCTTCAGGTATTTGGTATGTTGACAGTGGGGCTTCATATCATATGACAGGAGTCTGTGAGTACTTCTCAGAGCTTTCAGAGAGTGGCACTGATATAGAGGTAGTACTCGGAGATGACAACATTGTTATAGCAATTAGTGTGGGTACATTGACATTTGATAGGGAACCCAAACCTCCCTTGAAAGTGTCAGATTTTCTATATGTGCCAGGGATGAGGAAGAACTTCATATCCGTCTCAGCATTGGAGGACAGAAGGTATGAGATATTGTTCAGGAGAGGACAGGTACTTATATATCCTAGGGGCACTCCAGCTGATTCAGCTAGAGTGATTGGTGTATGCCATGCCAAGGTGTAGAATTTTGCGTTTCAGCCCCTTTTGGAATTGAACAGTAGTCCCAGCAGTAGAGCTAGCAGTTCAGAGCTATGCGAGATTTGGCACCGTGGGATGGGGCACATGTATCATGGGGCCTTGAGGACATTGCAAGAGATCACCACAGGTGTGCCAGATTTCAGTTCTAATCTCATTGATACATGCAGAGGATGTGCTATGGGGAAGTTTTCTAAATCCCCTTTTCCTAGCAATGACAATAGATTGACTGGGATTCTTGATTTGATTCATACTGATGTGAGCGGTTATATGTCGCATGTTTCCTTGAGTGGATATGAGTACTATGTGCTATTCATTGACGATCACTCCAGGAAGACCTAGATTTATTTCTTGAATACCAAGAGTGAGGTCTTCAAGCAGTTTTAGGAGTTCAGAGCTCTTGTGGAGACTCAGACAGTTCAGAAGATCAATTCCCTCAAGTTAGACAATGGAGGGGAGTACACCCTTGGTGAGTTTGTTGAGTATTGTGCAGAGGCAGGCATTAGGAGGGAGTTCATAGTTCCTTACAACCCCCAGCAGAATGAGGTTGCAGAGAGGAAGAACAGATCCATCATCGGGGCTGCCAAATCCATACTACATGATCAGGGGTTACCATTGTTTTTGTGGGCAAAGGCCTACAACACTGTTGTGTATTTTCAGAATAGGAGTCCACATCGTGCCTTGGGGCATGTGACTCAGGAGAAGGTTTTTTCTGGGAAAAAGCCTGATGTTGGTCATTTTCGTATCTTTGGGTGTATTGCATACTCCTATGTACCCAAGGAGAAGAGGACCAAGTTAGAACCCACCGCAGAGAAGGGTACTTTGTGGGCTATAGTGAGACCTTGAAATCCTTTCTGATTTATATTCATGCACATAGGAGAGTTATTTTCAGGCGGGATGTGAAGTTTGAGGAGGATAGGGCTTTCAGGAGGTCATGGGAGTTAGAGTATCTAGATCGGCCAGACCCTCGAGAGCAGCTAAGTCAGTCATAGGGATCCAGTGGGAAGGGATCGGAGGTACATCGATTACGATGTCAGATCCATTAGTGAGCAGTGACTCACAGAGTCAGAGGGGTGGTGCTTCGGGCCACATGCAGAGCAGTACGCCGAGCAGTTCAATAGGTAGCCCACTGATGGACAGTTCACATGGTACTTCAGAATATACAGGTACAGGTTCAAGCAGGAGGACAACAGACAAAAATTTATGAGTTCAAGCTTCTGATGAGGATGAGGAGTTTCATTCTCCGATGGGAGAAGTGTGCTCAGGGAAGACGAAGCCCAAGTGGCTTCAGGATACCTTGAGAGAGGCCACATATGTTGCTGGGCTGAAGAGACCAGTCAGAGAGAGCATACCACCTTAGAGGTTCTGTAGCTATATGGAAATGGTTTCCAACATCACTGACTCTGAGCCTTCTAGCTATGAGGAGGCAGCTAGCCAGCAGGTCTGGAGAGAGGCCATGCAGGAGGATCATTCTTCTATCATGAAGAATGATGTTTGGGAGGTGGTTCCGAGGCCTGAGGGAAAATCCGTGGTTACTTCCAGATGGATTTACAAGGTAAATCATGTTGCGGATGGCAGCATCGAAAAGTTCAAGGCAAGGTTTGTGGCTAGAGGTTTCTCCCAGGTAGAGGGAGTTGATTATGAGGAGACCTTCGCTCCCGTGGCTCAATATACTTCCATTCGCTCCATTATATCGATAACAACAGAGATGGGTCGGAAGATCCACTAAATGGATGTGAAGACCGGATTTCTCAGTGGCTTCATACAGGAGGAGGTGTACATTGAGCAGTCGCAGGGCTTTGAGGTGCATGGGAAGGAGTCCCATGTATGCAGGCTGAAGAAGGCACTTTATTGCCTGAAGCAAGCTCTTAGAGATTAGTACTCCATGATTGATACGTACTTGCAGGATATGGGTTTCACAAAGAGTGATGCAAATCCAAAGCTATACTTTATTGTGATAGGTGAGGAGCCTCTCATTCTGGTGTTGTATGTGGATGACTTGGTCATTACGGGTGCAGAGAGACTCATAGAGGGTTGCAAGAGAGATCTTGCCTCGGAGTTCGAGATGAATGACATTAGCTTGATGCATTAATTTTTGGGTTTGGAGGTGTGGCAGGAGGAGGGGAATTTCTTCCTATGACAGGGGAAGTATATTGTGGACATCCTTAGCAGTTCCACATGGAGGATTGTAGACCCATGTCAACACCTATGATCACTAATTGGAAGAAGCTTCATGCTTCAGATTCGAGCTGGTGGATCCCACATTGTATAGACAGCTAATTGGTTCCTTGATGTATTTGGTCAACACTAGACCATATATATGTTTTGTAGTCAACACGATGAGCTAGTTCATGTGTGAGCCCAGGAGAGTGCACTGGGTTGCTACAAAACAAATTTTGCGATACTTGCAGGGGGCAGTGGATTATGGTCTGGATTATAGACAAGGATATGGAGTGAGATTGGTTGGGTACACTAATTCTGATTGGGTAGGTTGTGCTTCAAATAGGAAGAGCACTTCAGGGTGTTGTTTTGGGTTGGGTTCGGTAGTCGTGTCATGGTTCAGCCAAAAGCAACAGTCAGTAGCATTGAGTTCAGCAAAAGCAGAGTACATGGCAGCCAGTCTGGCTAGTTGTGAGGCCATATGGCTTCGCAAGATGTTGTTCGACTTATTTGGTCAGTTATTGAGACCTTTAGTGATTTACTGTGATAATCAAAGTTGCATTAAACTCACAGAGAATCCAGTATTTCATGACAGGTCAAAGCATATCGAGATCATATATCATTTCATCAGAGACTATGTTCAGAAGGGAGCTTTGAAGCTTGAGTATATTCCCACTGATGAGCAGGCAACAGATATATTCACCAAAGCCTTACCACGGGGCAAGCATGTCTACTTCAGAGACAAGATGGGTGTGGTGAGGAACACTTTCCTCAATAAGAGGGAGTGTTAAAATTTGGGTACCAGAGGACAAGTGGTTCCCTAAGGCTTTGATCTTTGGCCTAGGGAAAAGTGTCCAAAAGAATTTAATTTTTTCTCCTAAAGTGACTTTATAATTTGTAAAGTCAAAACTAATTTAAAAGTGACTTTAAGTGATAAAATTACTAAGTCTAATTTTAAAATGACTTTAATAAAGTCAATGTGAAATTAGAAAGTGAAAAGTGACTTTGGAAATAAATGACTAAGAGGGTCTTTATTAAAGAAGGGTTAATTAAAAAATAGAAAGTGAGATTTAAATGCACATTTAATCTCAGCCCTAGATCTAAAGTTATCTCAGCCATTGGATTTAGGGATTACCCAAAAGTCACTTAGGGTTAGGTCAAAGGAGAAAATGAGGGAAAAGATCATTCAGTCTTTCATGAGCAGATTGAGAGAAGGAGAAGAGAGCAGGAGAAATTTTTTGAGCTTGAGAAAGTGAAGGAGAGGAGCAATTCAACAAATCCGTACAGCAGAGAAAGGTTGCACGCATTTTGAGGCAGCAGTCCATACAACATTAATTAGCACGCATTTCGAAACAAATTTTCGTGCAGCAGCTTGAGACACAGATTTCGAGGAAAGGGACAACATACAAATCGAGGAGAAGGTATAGCAAACTAAAGGCATGATTTTCGAGACAGTAAGCACAGTTTTCGAGGAGGAGGTATTGTTATAATTTTCCATACAATCTGTACATCTAAGTATTGGGCACGAGTTTTAAAGCTGTTCACTGTTGTAATAAAAAAAAAATTTGACTATTTCTCTTATTTGACACATTTTACGAGGTGGAGGAAAGCACAGAAAACGAGATAAGTTTGTACATTGTTTGCTAGAATTTTTCCTGTATATTTCACTTCTCTGTAAAATCATTTTCCCGAAATAAAGAAGAGCTTTCGAACTGGTTTTCCCCAAGATTTGTATGGGGTTTTTCCAAGGTCATGTTGACCAAAATCAGCTTGTCATTTTTTGTGTGTGTGGCTGATATATTTTCTGGGTTTTTATTTCTACATTTTCAGCACTGTGAAATTTCCAGAATTTTTGATTTCAGAAAATATTTATTATTTCCAGCTTCTTGAATGAATGGTTATGGGAATGGGCATTTAATTACATGGGAGTAATAAGGAGAAACTGAAAACCGGAGTTGGGTCAAAATTTCTACACCATTTCTGTGTTTGGTCAACAAAAGAAGTTATATAGAGAAACCTTGATTAAATTCATGGTAAGCAGTTCAGACAGACCACAGAATTACCCTATCTATTCCATGCATTCTGATCTAGACTCATTTATCTTGTGTAATTCAAACAATGACAAATACAAAATCACCGATTTAGAAGAGAAACACAAAGAAGTCGATAGTGAAAATATAACACATGAATCTATGTGGCATTTTGATCCAGATCTTTGGGGGGGGCGGGGCCAAAGATCTGGAAAATTGAAATGGATCTGACAAGATCTGCAAAATTAGAATGACAAAAAAAAAGTGAGAGAACACAAATAAAATAAAATCACAAAGAAGCTTGTTTTATTAAAATAGAGAATAGTTGTAGAAGTTACATTGTGGTGGACAATCTATCCTTTTACAAACTGAGGCTTGTTATTTATAGCATTTTTTGAGTTACAATACCATGTGTAGATACCATAGGGGGATACCATGGGTCCATACCATGGTAGATACCACGGGTCAATACCATGGGTAGATACCAGTTACAATACCATGGGTAAATTCCATGTGTGGATGAATACCATGTGTGGATACATACCATGGGTGGATGAATATTATGGATAGATGTCACTTACAATACCATGGGCAAATAAATACAATGGGCGGATGAATACCATGAGTCAATGACATTTACAATACCATATGGGTAATTTCCATGGGTGGATGGATAACATGGGTAGATGAATACCATGGGTGGATGTCATTTTCCATTTGGATCATTCCTCCCTCCTTAAGAAGCAATGGTCCCCATTGCGTGAAGTTCCCTCCTAAGAAACCTTTGTTGAATATGAAGAGCCACTGAAGAGAATGGTTTTGTGTAATTAACCCTTAACCATGATGAATGAAGATTCGAGGATAGAAATACCCTGAAATGCTTGTGACCAATTATGATATTGACAGGGTGCGGCCTAGCAAATGGAATTCAATGAAGTGTGGGTTTGTGGATAAACCAAAACCATGAAAAATGAAGATTCAAAAATAGAGATACCCTGTAATGCTTGTGACCAACTGTGTGACTAACAGTGTGCGGCCTAACAAATGGACTTCCATGAAAAATATTTTGTGCGGTTGACCCATAACCGTGATGTTGATTGTTGATGAAGTAGCAGGTGCCTACATAGCTTGGGGTGGGAGGGCACATCTCCAAATAACCCAATCCGAACACTGATATGCTGAAACTAATGAATGTGAAGCAGGTGCCTACTAAAGCGGGGTGGGAGGGCACGTCTTCAAAGGGAACTCGCTCCGAATGCTGCTCCAGATTTAAAATGAGCATAACTCAGTCAATATAACTTAAAATATTTATTATAACCTGTTTTTGGAAATGGAATTATCATTCTGCATCTTCTTGTGTGTTTGAAACTGCTATCTGGAGACTCTAGACTCTCATGTTCGCGCTGGAATTGTCTCGATGTCACAAAATTTCTGAAAAAGGGAAGAAGAAGTTGATTTTAAATCAACGATAACTCCCACATCTGGACTCCGATTCGACCGATTTTTTTTTTGAACTTAGGTGATTTTTCAAGGGGAGCTCAGATCTATAGCCATTTCTCTGAAATTTTGCACTGAAAACTGCAAAAAATGACAGGAGTGTCGTTGTCCACGAATTATCGTCAGAACATTTTCTACAACATTGTTGATTTAAAATCAGCGATATCTCCCTCATCCGAACTCCAGTTCAGCCGATTTTTTTTTTTAATTTGAGTATTTTTTTGCAAGGAATCCAGATCTAGTCTTCAATTTTGTAAAATTTTCACCAAAATTTTCAGATTTGATCTTCAAACTCGCCGCCCAAGAAATTCATGGAGTTTACTGAAGATTGCTGCCAAAAATTGAAACTGAAATATGCTTCAAACCCTCATTCCCATGGATTCGTAACCTGAATCTGATACCACTGATCCAGATCTTTGGGGGAGGCCCCAAATATCTAAAAAATTGAAATGGATCTGACAAGATCTGCAAAATTAGAATGCCAAAAAAAAAAAGAGAGAACATAAAGAAAATAAAACCACAAAGAAGCTTGTTTTTGTAAAACAGAGAATAGTTGTAGAAGCTACATTGTGGTGGAAAATCTGTCCTTTTACAAACTGAGGCTTGTTATTTATATCCTTTTTTGAGTTACAATACCGTGTGTAGATACCATAGGGGGATACCATGGGTAAATACCACTTACAATACCATGGGTAGATACCACTTACAATACCATGGGTAAATTCCATGTGTGGATGAATACCATGGGTGGATGAATATCATGGATAGATGTCACTTACAATACCATGGGCGAATAAATACAATGGGCGGATGAATACCATGGATCAATGCCATTTACAATACCATGGGTAAATTCCATGGGTGGATGGATAACATGGGTAAATGAATACCATGGGTGGATGCCATTTTCCATTTAGATCACATTTAGATTTTGATGGCTCTGTAAATAGATTAGGAGTAGGACCTGGAGTATGGATCTACAACTTAGAAAATGATCATTCAGAAGGACATGCTTACAGATTAAATTTCAAATGCATTAACAACATGGCAGAAACGAAGCATTAGTGATAGGTCTTCAAAACGTAAGAAAACTTGGGGCTAAAAGAGTTTCCATCATGGGAAACTCAGAACTCATTAAAAAGCAAGTCAAGGGAGAGTACATTAATAATAACCCTAGACTTAGGTGTTACAGAGAAACCATCCTAGACTTGATAAGATGTTTCCTATAGACTGACTTTGTTGTCATTCCAAGAAAGCAAAATATGCAAGCATCGTAGCTTAGCCACTTTTGCCAGCACATGCAGATTACCCTTTCAGCCAAATCGTCAGTACATGGCTGAGGTAAGACATAGACCAACCATACTTGATAATTTAAAGTATTAGCAAATATTTTCACAAGACAATCAAATTCTTGATTTTATGATTTCTGAAGGAAAATTTCAGAACGGTAATATAGACACAGACTGTACATTATATTATACCATAAATAATGAAATAGATGTAAATGATGTAAATAATATAGAACCAACTAGATTCACTAAACTAGAAATAGAACAATTAGAAACAGTAGAAATTGAGGAATTAATCAATGATGAATCAGAAGTTTTAAACCTCAAAGACAATGTTTTGCCTAAGGGATTAACCCCACTAGAAGACCTCTTTGACTCCAATGATGTAGCTAGAAAACCTAAAATGGAGCCTCTAAGGTCATATATAGAGGAATGCAACATAGGAACAAAGGAAAATCCCAAACTTATCAAGATATCTAAGACATTACCTCCAGCTGAAAATTTGAAGTACATTAGCTTGTTTGAATAATTCCAAGACATCTTTGCCTGGAATTATGAAGACCTCAAGTCTTATGATACCAGCATTATCCAGCATAAGATACCAATTAAAGAAAATCTGAAGCCCTTTAAACAAAATCTAAGGAGAATTAACCCCGTTCTTATGCCATTAATAGAGAAAGAAGTTAAAAGGATGTACAATGCTCAAATCATAGCACCCATCAAATATTCTGATTGGGTCTCTAATTTAATCCCCACTAAAAAGAAAACAGGAGAAATCAGACTCTGTGTTGATTTCAGAAACTTGAACAAAGTATCACTGAAGGATAACTATCCCCTCCCTAAAATGGACCACATTCTCCATAGGATAGTAGGGTCATCCATAATTTCATTACTTGATGGATTTTCTGGATACAACCAAATCCTAGTCCAACCTGAAGATCAAGCTAAGACTGCATTCACCACTCCCTGGGGAACTTTCATGTACTTGAAAATGCCTTTTGGACTGATGAATGCTGGAGAAACATTCCAAAGAGCCATGGAAATAGCCTTTGCAAAGGAAATCCGTGAATTTTTAGTCATTTACCTAGATGATATCACAGTGTTTTCCAAATAAAATAATGAACATCTAGATCATCTAAGAAAATTATTCATAAAATGCAAAAAGTTTGGCATATCCTTAAATCCTAAAAAGTCACTTTCTGGATTAGAAGAAGAAAAACTTCTAGGATACATCATTTCAAAAGAAGGCATTAGAATTGATCCATCTAGAATAGAAGAAATCCTAAATATCAGTCATCCTAGAAACATTATATAATTATAAGCATTTTTAGGCAAAATAAATTTTCTTGGAAGATTCATCCCTAACTTAGCAGAACTAATTAGAAATTTAAATAACAAGTTAAAAAATGATTCAATACTTAAGTGGACAGTAGAGGTTAAACAGTGTTTTGAAGCGGTCAAAGAAGCCCTTACTAAAACACTTGTCCTCATAAGTCCTAATTTTAACAGAGATTTCATAATTTTTTCATTTGCTTCAGAGCGTACCATTGCAGCAGTCTTGTTGCAAAAGAATGATGAGGGCCTTGAACAACCCATTGCTTTCTTCAATAAAACTTTGAGAGATGCAACACTAAAGTATAATATCATAAAAAACAAGCTCTTGCTTTAGTGAAAGCCATAAAATATTTCAGAGTATACATTCTATACTCTCACATAATAGCATATGTTCCAAACTCAGTGGTAAAGAACATTCTAACTCAAAATGGGCCTAATGGAAAAAGAGGCAAATGGATTGCCACAATACTGGAATATGACATTGAGATCAAGCATACAAAATTAATCAAAGCCCCAAGTTTTGGCCAAACTCATGGCTAAATCGAACTGTCAAGCCTTAGACATAAATTTCATTGTTGCCATAGATGATCAGGAAGAGATGGCGACTCCATAAATCAATGAGGCTTTCATAGATTCACCATGGTATGCAGACCTTACATTTGTTTTACTCCACCTACAAGCTCCTCCTGGTTTATCTAGAACCAAAATTATATTCTTAAAAATGAAAGCAATGAAATATTGTATCTTAGATAATGTTTTATTTTGGAAAGATCATGGTGGCATCTTATTAATTTTTTTATTAAAATATGAAGCTGACAAAGTCATGCAGGAGATTGTAGAGGACACTTGTACTGGAAAACAACTGCTAACAAAATTTTGAGGGCAGGTTTTTACTAGTCCACCCTTTTTGCAGATGTCCGAAAGTATGTGACCTCCTATCACAAATGTCAAATATTTGAAGGGAAGAAGAAACTCTTACCATTGTCCCTCAAACCTATCTCAGTGGAAATGCCATTTCAACAATGGGGTTTAGACTTCGTTGGTGAAATTCACCCACCCTCCTCTACCCAACATAAATGGATATTGACAGCCACTAACTACTTACCAAGTGGATAGAAGCTATCCCTTCTAGACAAGCCACAATCTCTGTCATTATTTCATTTCTTGAGAACAACATCCTTTCTAGATTTGGATGCCCACAAAAGCTCATCACTGATAATGTTGTTGCCTTCAAATCCAAGAAAATGATAGATTTTTGTAACAGATACCATATCACCCTAGGCCATTCCATTGCCTACTACCCTCAAGGTAATGGACTAGAAGAATCTTCAAACAAATGCCTAGTCAACATCATCAAGAAGTTATTAGAGGATAACAAGAAAACCTGGAATAAAAAGTTAGTGAATGCCTTATGGGCAAACATACTAACTACTAAGAAATCTATTGGTACATATCCCTATCAATTAGTATATGGGATGGATGTTGTTTTTCCATCTTCATTAGGAGTGCCAGTAATGAAAATGATTCAAGAGATGCAAGTAGAACCAAATGACATCCAAAGGAGGATAAACCAAACAATTCATTTACAGCAAACTAGGGAAGAAGTTTATATCAAAGGCCAAGTTATTCAAGACAAAATCAAGAAGAACTTTGATAAGAAAACTAAAGAAGATGATTTCTTCATAGGTGATCAAGTACTAAGATGGGATTCCAAAAGGGAAAACATGGGAAATTTGACTTTATTTGGAAGGTCCCATACATTATTTATGGTTATAGAGACAACAATGCATTTTTCTTGAAATAATTAAATGGAACAACCCTACCAGGTGGACCAGTCAATAGTCGGATGTTGAAGCACTATTTATCACCAGACTAATCAGTGGTTCATTTTTTCTATTTTACTCATTGTAAATACCATAGCAAAGTTTATATTGGAGTGCATGCTTAACTTGTAAAGTTGAAGCCAGAAGGGGAAACCTTAAAGTTTTAAAAGATATAACATCATATGTTTGAATAAAGGAGATCACAGAAAGTGTTCCAAGCAAAGCAAAGTTCCAAGGCCACTAATCAGAAAGTTATTGACATCTCACAAGGAGATGCCATCCCCAAGTGGATCCACTATTAGGGTCCTATAATAATAGGGATCATAATTTTGAATTGGCTATGTTAAGTCTTGTAATATTGTACATACCTTTTCATTTTTGCAAATTTTTTCCATATTAAAAAATGAAAAGAGGGTATGTCCTAAAAGAATAATCAAAGGACCAAAAGAAAGAAAAATAAAAACGATATAAAATATGAACCCCATAAAAAGAAGCAAAAATAAATTCTGAAAGTGTTGCACATTCAAATTATATTACTCTTAGTTTACTATACTTTTGCAAATAAATTGTGTGCAGCTTGTTCAAAATGCCACAATTCATGATGATCATGCAATCTAATCTTGATCATTCATGTCTTTAAATTTTATGTTATGATAATTAGTGAATAAAGATTTGACCAAACCATTTAATCTTGGCAAATCAGTAGTTAGGTAGAGAATAAAAATAAGCTCATAAGTTTAATCTGAGCCATTGGAAGATATAAGGTTAGTAATAAGTTAGTTTACTTATCAAAAATAAATAAAAGGGTCAGCAAGCTCAAATGCTCCCAATAAAAGAAAGAAAAAATGTTAGCATGAATAAAAGGGTAGGTAGAATAATTTTCAAAAGTTATATAAGCATCATTATACTTATCCATTATCAAAAATATCTTTCTAAACCCTTCCTCTTGCTAAAATCCCTTTTCCTCTTCATTTCCCCCTTATCCTAACCCTTTTCCCCTCTTGGAAACCTATTTCCCCTTCCGAGTTCTAAAAAACCCCATCCCTTAACCTTTTCCCTTCCAAAAACCTCAAAAAACATCTTTTAAACCATTTCCCCTTAGTAAAATACTCTTTTCCCATTTGAAAACCCCCTTCCCCTTGTAAAATCCCTTTTTCCCTTTAAAGAAAAAAAACCCTTTCTCCCTTAAATAAAACTTTATGTTTTCATAAAAATACAAAAAACCCACTTTTTCAAAGTTTAAAACGCAAAAAAATTAAGTAAACTCCACTATTCATGCCATTGCATAAGTCATCCCCATCTTCCTCACGCTCATTGATATCCAACTTCCTATACAATTTTTTAGCCCCCCTCTGCCACCCCTCTACCATCCGAAGTTTATCACCAGGGGGGGTCTGAAAAGGACTATTTTCCAAAACCATTATGAACATACGTGTCGGCCTCACAGGAGTTCGGACCCCCAAACGCAAAACCATAAACCACAATAGCCTCCCCCCCCCCCCCCCCCATTTTCTAAATCCATCCATTTGAAATAATCGTTTCCCTCTGTAAATAAGCTCAGTCACCTCCCTGCAAACCCTTTTTCTCATTACAGGTTGTTTTATTTTTGTTGTGCATGTGATTAAAGAAACCAAGAGATGGAGAAGTAGTTTGATACTAGTTCCATCCTGCTTACTCCAAACCCACGGGATAGGAATTCGAAAAGGTCTAGAGAAGGAGTTGTCATTAATAGAGCCTTTAGCCCAAGAAAAATAGCTTCAAACTCTAGAAAACTTTTTTTTACCTCCAGCACGAGGTAAATCACCTTTTTGTAAATAAGCCTACGTTTACCAAATAATCAGAGGCAGATGAGTTTTACCGCAAGATGATGAAAATCAAAATTCCAGATGAAGAAACATGGGAGAAGTGGTGTGATTTACTGTAAAGGGTGAAAGAAAAAGACAGATAAAAGAACAAAAAAGTAACATCAAGCAAAGAATCAGGGCCAGATATTAGTCAGTTAAAAGGTGTCACTATCTTTTTTGCATAAAGATATTTTATTTTCCTAGAATAAATCCTAGTCAGTTGACATGATATTTTTGTATGTTTTGTATAAATACTTCATCATTCGAAGTATAAAGTGTGGATTTCTGAATATTTCCATAGCTGACTGATCTCTTGCCTAAGGGTTATTATACCAACTTCTAGTTGACAGACAGAACAAGTTATAAAGAAACTTCTTTACAAGATTCATGTGTTGAGTTATCTCAGTGAAGTATAAATTTCAATTGTTCATGTTCTCTTTCTAAGTATTCCATAAACTTATATGTGTTCTAAATTTGAATGTTATAACAGGAGTATTACTGCAGAATTTGCTTAAACATTACACGCTGCTTTGAACTGTTATACATTTCTATGTTTTCTTCTTATATCCGGTTTAGAGAATTCTTAATTGCCCTCTGATCCCGATTGACTTCTTCATCCTTCTTCGTTATCTGGTTTAAGGAATTCTTAATTTCTCCTTGATCCTGATTGAAACATCACTTCACCATACCGCCTTGAGATCTCATAATTCTCACCTATCTTTCCCTGTAACACTTTCTTTATAATTTGATTTTGTTTTGTTTTCAAAGCATATTGACTCCATAGCCCAATGGAAAATGGAAAAGCACCTATTCATCTAAATCATTAATTCCAACAACCAATCAAAATCAATCCAAATTAAGCATACATAACTCGCCTAAAATCCATAAAATAAACAAAGTTAAATCATATAGAGATAGCCCTCTCTGAGTTTAGGAAGGCTAGATCCTAGGCTCCAAATTAGGTTTGTAGTTACCTCTGATATTCTTTTTAATGCAAGAAAAACCTTTGGAAATTTCAGAGTGATAACAGGTTGATCCTTAGAACACAAATGGAAAAGCCAAGGAAGAAAGCCTCCAATCCTTCTAAAAATGTCTCTTCCTCAACCATGAAAACTAAAGACAATCAAATTGGGAAAGCTCCATTGTTCAATGGAAACTTTGATATATCAAAAATGAGAATGATAATTTTCTTAATGGCTCAAGGTATTAAAGTATGGGAATCAATGATCACTGAAAGCATAATGGAAGGAGAATCCGAGTATAATGTAAAAGCAATAAAGGCAATCTTGAATGGGCTACCAGATCAGCAAAAGTTATGCAGGACAAACTTCATGATCTTCACTCAAAAGGATCATTGACCATGACTACTAGTCAAGAAGATGATGGAAAGAAAGAAGGAAAACCAGAACCCATTAAGGAAGCTGAAAATAAGAGTGAAGACATCAAGGCCAAGGAAGACCTAGAAGATGAAGAAAATAAAGATGGCCTTGAAGAATCTCTTGAAAAAAGTTGTAGTTTCCATAGAAGAGATAAGCAGTTTGAAAAGGGAGAATGAGGAGCTCAAGAAGAAATCACAAGATGGTGACCATGACCTTGACAAGAAAAGGAAGGAAGTTAACATATTCAAGCTTCAAGTTCAAGAAAGAGATGAGGAGATCACCAAGCTTAAAGAGAAATTTCATCAAAACAAGAGAAAGCATCATGAAGGAGTCATATCCATGAAAAATCAATTGGACAAGGCAAAGAAAATGGAAGAAACCTTGTCAATCCATCTTGAAAAAAGACATGAAGGCTTGAACAAACTTAAAGGACAAGTTGGTCAATACAATGAAGAAGTCTCATCCCTTAGATCTCAACTAGAAGAAGCAAAGATACAAGCACAAGGAGCTAAGAAGGCGATGGAAGCTTTGGCTCTCATAGAATGACAAGTCGATGAAGCAGAAAGGGAAAGAAATGCTATGGCCTGTCAACTATAAGAAAAGGATGAAGAGACTTTCCTACTAAAATCAAATGTCATCTCTCTAAAAATCAAAACACATGAAGTAACAAGGATGATGGAAGAAATGAAGAAGAAACTAGTTATGAAAGATGAAGACTGTGAAAAGTTGAAAGGATAAATTGTCTTTCTTAAAAAGGAAGTTGACTTGCTGAATAATAACTTGAAGAGTTATCAAACCCTAAATGAAATCCTAAGTCATCAAAGATCCCCTCTTGATAAATCAGGTATATGCTATGTAGGTGGAACCTCAAGCGAGATTGATGCAAACCCTAATGCTTCAAACAACAAGGATGTAGAAAATCTTGGAAGAAATGTTGATGCCCCCAGTTCCAACAAAGACAAGAAAAGTCATGATGACAATGAAAGAAACCCTACTCCAAGAAGATCTACATAAGGTGTCAAAGATGCAAGAGGGAATGGATATCATCAAAGAATCCCAAGGCAAAAGGACTTCAGAAATACATCAAGACAATCTCCATCTCCTAAGTACCAAAGTATATTTTTGGTTATTGCTATTCTTGTACAAATTTTGGGCACATGGCAAAGGATTGTAGGGCATACCACAAATACAAATATAATGGACCCCACCAGTCTCGTAGAAGCAACTTTGCAAGAAGAGCTAATGCTTCCTCATTCATGAATAAGATGGAATGCTTCAACTGCCATAAAATTGGACGCACGGCTCGTGATTGTAACTTGACTTGGGTCCCTAAACAAGCTAAAACCATGACAACCAAACCAGAGAAGAAAGTTACACAAGTATGGAGAAGGAAGCAAATTGGATCCGAAAGTCTCTTGAACACTCAAGCCAAAAACACATGTTGTTGATTTGATGAAGAAATCTTTGGAAGATATGATATTCCAAGCTTTTGATGAAACTCTACCAAAAAGGAGACGATGCATACTATTAGGGGGAGCTTGTGAGACCATTCTTGCAAAAACTATCTGTAAAGAGCCCTATGAAAACCTTAATGAGTCGTACATGGACAATCATCTTTTGATAGATCATCTCTCGGGAGCAACTTCATTGAAGAACATAATCCTTTACTCATCCAATGGACCATTGTTGAAGATATCTCCCACTTGATCACAAAGCAACAATATTTCTTGTCTTGAGCAAAAAGAAGAGCCAAAAGAATTTATGTAGGCAGGGGGAGTTGGTTGATCATCTACCTCATCCATTTCCATGAATGCGTGCAAAGGCTTAGGGGGAGAAAGTTCATTAAAGAATAGCACCATGACAAGGGGAGCAGCATCATGGAGAACTATCATTGATGAAGGAAATATGAAGCAGCATGTCGAAAAGCGGCTTGATAGGGGGAGTACTTGGGCACCCTGTTTGCCATTGATGTCAAAGGGGGAGAGAATGTTGAAGGGAAAGAATATTGCCATCAATGACAAAGGGGGGAATTGTTGGTCAAGGTTGTCATTGATGTCAATATGGCATTGTTGGAGATGGAAAATATTCTTTTGATAACCCTAAAGCCCTAGTTTCACGATGCCCTATGTCCATGAAACAATAAATAGCACTAGATTATTGATTCCTAATATAATTCAATGAAACCCTAAGTGAAGAAAACCCAAGATTAGAAGTGCATAAAACACTAGCCTTTGTTGATAAAAACCCTAAGAACCCTAGATGATGCCCTAATTTTAATATATAATAAAATTCCTAGCATGTATCCCTAATACCCTTATATCACTAATTCCAGCATAAATAAAAATTCTAATTCCAAAATCCTATCCATTAGCCTTGCCCTAAATGTAAATGCATATAATAAATCTACGTAATCTAGCTCATATATAAACATATATATGTATTTAAAATAAATAAAAATAAAAAATTAGGGCAAGAACAAATATCCAAAACCAGAAACATGTTTCTCATTTACTTCTAGAGCAAGTCCACTACAAATATCTTTCTCATGCTAGGAATTCTTACAAATGAAACCCTAAGTGAAGAAAACCCAAGATTAGAAGTGCATAAAACACTAGCCTTTGTTGATAAAAACCCTAAGAACCCTAGATGATGCCCTAATTTTAATATATAATAAAATTCCTAGCATGTATCCCTAATACCCTTATATCACTAATTCCAGCATAAATAAAAATTCTAATTCCAAAATCCTATCCATTAGCCTTGCCCTAAATGTAAATGCATATAATAAATCTACGTAATCTAGCTCATATATAAACATATATATGTATTTAAAATAAAAAACACACTTGATGGAGGAGACAGGTACCCGCTCAGGGTTTGCATACCCCTCTTCCATGGGCTTGCAAGGAGGGAAAGGAGTTTTTCTGTGAAAGAGTTTTCCCACACCCAAAATTATCAATGACATGCACATCGTCTTTCCGACCATCAACCCGCACTTGCTTTTGACATAGTATAAGTGTAAGACGTTTATAATTCAGTGGGGTTTGCTCTTTCAACTTCATGTACACTTTCATCCATTATTAGCAGGATTATCAGCGGTAAATTTAAATGCAACTAGTTATCATCAAAGCAAAATAGTAAATCCTATGGATATGCAATGTTGAAGTCTCCCACGATACACGAAATTTCAGAGAAATAATGGTGTTTTGGAGAGAAGAATTGCTTGACCATCTCTGCGTCATGCTCCTATCGCCGGCATAGACTGAGTCTTTTGTTTCCAATTTGCGTTTGAGAAGGGCGTTTTGGGCAATCGAATTCTAATATGCAAATGAGGCCCGATCTTAGGCAAAATGGTCTTAATCTAAAGCAATAGAACTTGAACAAATTCACAGGGCATTTCAACATCGCATTCCCTTTTTCGAATGGATATTCGACATAAGAAATCAGATTAAGTAAAACAAGGGTTTCAAGGGTTTGATTTCAAAATATAACATAAATGCGTTCAAACATGACAACGGGACAAGAAACTTTAGAACCTGTGGAAACTAATGATATAGGGCAAGTGAAAATTGCCTCATTAGCCAAAGTTGAGAAGTGGGTTTGGGTCAATGCCAAACAGTATCAGGGCATTTTAAAACAAATACTAGCTCGTCTAAAATGGGAGCAGACAAGGAAAAAAAGTCTAAAAGGGAAAGTACTTGGGTCCTTCACAATAAACAATATTCAAACAATTCCTCTTTGCAAGCATGTTGCAACAACAGGTTCAAAGGAAAAGGAAAAATTCATTGATGATTCTGCTTATATAGTCCCACATCCACACCTCTCACTTAGTCATCTGATCTTTATGTGAAAGAATTGTTAAATGTAAAAAATAGGTTGGAGGTTGTATAAGCTAAAGAGCAGGAAAGAGATCGTACAATTCATATAATAACAGTTGAAAACCAAGCTTTAGCAAAAAGCAACAAAGTTTTGAAGGAGCAAATGGCATTGCTACAGGAAGTTCTCCTGATAGGGAACACAGAATGGAAACACATGAAGGCAGATGTGCAAAACATCAAGAAATTTGTAGTGGATAATATAGAGATGATGAATGTGAAACCATCCCAATATAAAGGGAAAGTAGTTGCCCAAATAGATAGCCATGAAGAGACAGCAAAAGAAGAAAAGATAGGAGATTCCGCAAAAGTTTCCGGAACTTGGGCTCAAGTTATTAGCAATTATGCTAAGAGGGGAGGAGAAACAAACATTCATGTTGACAACATGTAAAACAGAGAAAGCAAGGAAAGGCAAGATAGAGAACAAACATAATTATTAGAGGGGTGAAAGATTATGGGAAAAATGAATCTACTCTTGAACTTGCAAGAGACTTCTTGAAAGACAAGTTGCAATGGCAAGGACAAATATGCCAAGCATGGAGAGTAGGTAAGCTTAATGGTGAGAGAGTCAGGCCCATAAAAGTCATCATGCCTAGCTTGTGTGATAAAGATATCATTCTAAGCAAGAAGTAGCTCTTGTGGGGTTCTCGGTTTTTTCTAGAAGAAGATTTAACTGTAAGGCAACAAGAGGAAAGGAGGGAGGAAATGTCAAAGGTTAGGGCAACAAGAGATGAGGGAAAAAGAGAATGGATTTATAAAGGTAAATTTGTGATAGCGCGTTTGGACCTCCTTCCAAAACAAGGTAGTGAAACGACAACAAAGAAGAGGCAGCAAACTCTTCAGCAAGAAATGAGGAAGCAAGGTCAATATGGGCAAGCAGGGACAAAGACTCAACTGTGAGTCTTGCATGTCAAAACAAATAGCAATCAAGTCGTACCCAGGTTTCCTTGAGATTAGTTTGTTGGAACTGCAGGGGTTACTCATGGAGACGAGGACCTGGGTTAGGGCCTATTGCAGAAGGTAGAGGCATAATTTTCCTCGTAGAAACATATCAGCATGAAGGGTGCAAGACACCTTTGTTTGAAGCATACTGGAAGATAGCAGTGTGGAACAAGGCAACAGGGAATGGCAAAGGACACAGGGGTATCATGGTATTAGTGAGAGAAAAATAAGGTTGTTTCATTCAGCTAGAAAAAGAAAACCCTTTGTCTATTTTGCACCGCAAGTTTCAAATATCTACTGATGTAGAGGGCTTGACCACAAAGATCCCTTTGCGGCCCTAAAAGAAAATATTGCAACATATTCTCAACTAGGTGAAATCCTTATAGTGGGGGATTTCAATGCTAGTACTGCAAGTGAGCAAGCTAGCACTCTTTGTTGTAAAGAAGATTGTGACCCTATCTAGCTTACAAAAGAGAGTAATCATTAGTGGGAAAGGATTTCAGAGGATAAAGGCTGCAATCTCTTTGGTAAACAATTTCTTACGCTATGTGGGGCTTTTGATTTAGTCATTTGTAATGGTTTGACTAGATAGGAAAAGTCCAGTAATTTCACTTGCAATACTTACAATGGAGCAAGTGTAGTAGATTATGTAATTTTCTCGCATAGTTTGTGTGAGAAAATGGAGGAAGGGTTGATTGGAGATCAAATTCGGGACTTAAAATCAGATCACAAGCCAATTTATTTAAGTTTCTCTTGGACCGGAAAGAAGTAATTAGGGTCAAAAACTTTGTGTTCAACAAAATCCCCCAAAGTGCAAAATACTTTTGACTCGAGAAAATTGTAATACCTTCAAAATAATGCTAGAGAGGCTCTTCGAGAAGGATGAAATCTCATTCTATGGCCTTCATAGTCACAAATTAACACACTTAATTCAAAGCGCACTTGCAGAGTGAAAAATAGAAAAAAATTGTCTGAAACAAATTTCTTTCCGGTTAATGCTTGGTTTGACGAGGAATGCAAAAAGAGAAGGAGAATGTGGAAGGAATCAAATAAGGATAACATAAAGCTCAAAGCCTACAAGCAGATATTAAGAAAGAAAAAGGATGATTTCATGGTTTGGAGGAGAGAAGTTTGAACCTGTGACCAGTGACTATACCTCAGATCTGTGATTGCTATTCGGACATGTTTTAGTCGCAGAGGTGTATTAATACATAACCGATGAAGTGCGCACTTAGTTGATGACAGTTCTGGTCACAAAGCGTGGTAGAAATTTTAGATAGACCGAGCTCATGTCATGCGATAGCAGTGGCCTGTGTGTATTGAGTTGGCATTCGCTGTAACTTTTCAATGTGATGAGTTGTGAGCTACAGCGTGACTATATTGTATTATGTTTACATCATGTGAGCAAGTCACAACTGTATTGAATCTAGCTTCATGCGGGCAAGTCATATGGCTATGGAATGACTCCATAGCCAACCTCCTTGTACAGATCTTAAGCAATCCTGGAAGTTTTTATGAAGGTCTAAAGGAAACCTTATTAAATTGTTCCTTAAAATCACCAGTAGCTTGAAGAATATGTAGACTCGTGGATTATGAAGATATGATATTCAATTATTAATTATACTTTTAAAAGAAGTTATGTTGAAGTTGATCGAAGAAGCCAAATCCACACTTAGTTTGGAGAGCATATTTTGACTTAAAAAGTAGCCTTGGAGAAGCTCTTATGTAGACATCCTTGAAGCATCATTTAAGAATTATTGGAGGCAATTTTGATGTTCTTGTCGAGCAGCTTGTAAAACACTCATTGTGCATACCTTGGGAAATTGAAGAAGATTCATTGAGAACAAGCTTTAAAGACTGATGTTTCTGGAGCACCATCCTTGAAGAAGACTTGAAGTGAACAGATCTTGTTTTTGGAGAAAAACCTAGAAGACTATTTTGGAGCCTTGGAACCTTATAGAATACCTTGGAGTTGAGTTTGGAGATACTAATTCACCCCCCTCTCAATATTTCCAACAAGAAGATGAGTCGCAAGAGTTGAAGTATAATCATGAGCATGTGGACTGGAAATATACTCCATAAAGAAATCAGCTATAAGTATGAAGTTTGTCGCACAAAGCATGAGTTTGGAATGCTATATCTATTGTGATATATCTTATGAAGAAATGGAAGTATGAACTTGAAGATATTAAGGTTCGTACAAGATTGTGTCAGAAGAGTGTCAAAAAGGCGTTATCTTACAATAGTGTTCGTAAGTCTTGAGAGATTTGAATCAATTAGACCTCCTAAAGATTATTTTGACTTGAAATTAGGAAGTCAACGCAAGTTATCTTGAATGTCACTCTATTCCTGAACATGTCCCCTTATAAGAACTATGCATTATTGTTTAAAGTACTCTCAAAGGAGTTTTGACAGAAGTCTAATATATCAGTAGGCAGCATGATGAATTCAATGATTTGTGTTGGACATACAAATCTGGTATGTCTCGCTCTATTGAAAGGTGCGAATGCATAGAATTGCTGATTTGAAACATAATGTTGAGAAGTGTGTTGCATTGACCTGGAAATCATATCTTTATGAAGCAAATTTGTTGGACATAAGAAGGTTGAATCCCTTCTCAAGGTTAAAAATCAAAGTCTCTTACATATTTGGTATTGTCCCATCATAACAAATGAAGGGCATTGAAAGAACCTGATGAAAGAGTTAATGACATACGTGTTGCATTTACTATTGATAGAGTGCTTAATTCATCTCACACATGAAAAACCAATTTTTGTTGCTACAATGAAAAGGTGGAGTTATTTGATAATGATGAGTTTCATCATTCTAAGGTTTTGATATTCAATAGACTAGGGTTTATGAACCCTAGTATACAAAAGGGTTTGAACAAGAAAACCATAGTGGGTATAGATTAAATGTTTCCGCTAAAAAAAAGAAAACCCTAGCCTTTGCAAGGAAGGATTGGAATTAGAATGATAGCGTGGATAAGGTGGAAATTGATTAAAGGAGCCTAAAGATCAAGAGGGAGTTGAAGTTCTTCTCAAAAGATAATTACCTTTATATCTTTATTCCTTGTTACAGTTATTGTTGTTACTTTTAGTTAGTCTCTTGTCTATGAATTCCCGTTTGATTGTAATTTTTCTTCTATGGCCTCCTGTGAGGATTGCAATTACGTAGTAGAAGCTGACAAGGCTTTGACAACGACTAGAAGAAGTGAAAGAACGAAGAAAAGCAAGAAGATTTTCCTATATTCATGACTTGTGTTGAGAGATATAGTACCAGATGATGTGAACTAAGAGGGAGAAGCTTGAAGTATGCTTTGATCATGCTATCTACAAGGTCTAGTAATGAAAGGTTCTCCTAGTAAGAGAGAGACAATAGTGACAAGACATTTGTCCTTGTTGTGAGAAGGAGCAATTGTCTTTGTGTGAGAGGGAGCATCCATTTTGGGTATCCGAAAAGAATTTGTGATCTAGTGAAGAGAACATAACAATGTATGGTTCAGCCAAGATTTGTTGCTCAACATGTGTTACCAACATGGTACAGTTGGTCATGGATGTTTTGAGAAGTACAGATGCAGACTGAGTTTGGGCAAACATCATTGAAGATAGAAAGCATTTGTTGCTTCTAATTGATCTCCATTATAATTTTCTTGGATAAGCATGAAGCAACCACCTGTTGCACTCCATATGGTAGAGGCCAAGCGTATTGCAACTGGATTGGCAAAGTTGTATAACCTTTGAGGCTACTTGTTGGATTGTTTTTCAAGTATTGGTGGTGACCATGATGATAGGTCATAGTACGTATCACTTCATTCGAAACATGGTATTGAAGGGAGTTGTGAAGCTCCAGTACATCTCCATTGATAAGCAAATAGCCGATATACTTATGATGCATCTTTCTAAAGGGAAGTTTACGAACCTCCAAGACAAGCTTGGGCTTGTGGAGTTTACTTCATGGACATTCTCCTTGTGTCAACTTGACCTTGGTTGGAAAGGTTCTCCCTGTGTCATTATGACCTTGGCTGGAGAATGGCTTGACATATTATATAACATCGTGGACTGACATTCTTCTTATGTCATGTCCTATGACTTGGTTAGGGAGGTTATTCTTGTGTCAAGTACATAGACCTTAGTTGAAGAAAGGTCTGGCAAATTGACATTCTTCTTGTGTCAATTTGACCTTGGTTGGAAAATGAATTCTCCATGTGCCACTTTGACCTTGGTTTGAAGAATGGTCTGGAGAGGATATTCTCCCTGTGTCGGTTAGAACTTGGTTGGAGAATAGTCCTAGAGGCCGCTCGGATCTCTTTCTAAAGCAGGAGCCTCCCAACGCCATGCTTAGATCTCTTTCTAGAGTGAGCTTGCTTATTATTGACGAGGCCTCTGGTGTTTCACCTAGACTATGTGTATAGTTGTTTGATGGTGAACCGTGATTATGTTGATGTTGGTTATTCTGATATTGATGATGCTTATCTTAATCTTGATCAATCCATAATCCCTTTATCAATGAGAGGGAGCATTGATGTGATAGCATGAGGGATAGACATTCTAGAAAGAATGGTCCCCGAGACAGGAACACTCATGGAAAGGGTACCTCTTGCTCTTTGGATTTGGGGCATGAGTTTCCCTAGGGTTTTGACCTGGATGATGATGTTATCGATGAATTGAACATTTCCTTAGAGAGATCATGTATGCAGAGAGCATATGGATAGTCATTATGAATACCTCCCCATGTTCTTTATGCTTGCAAGAAAAAGGAAATTATTTATTTGATTGTGCTTTAAGAGCAGGAAAAATAAAAATTTAAATTTGTATTTTACCTCCACAAAGACAGAGTCGGCCTTCCCAGGATCAGGTTAGGCCGCTCAAAAGACATGTCTTTTCGCATGGACGAACAACTATAAATAGAGCCTATTCGCTCTCCAAAAGACATAACTTGAATGATCTAATCTGAGGTAGAATTATGAGATTTCTAAGGGAGAGGGTCGAAACCCTGAGGCAAATTTCTGAGGTAGAGGGTCGAGACCCTGAGGCAGATTTCTAAGGTAGAGGGTTGAATTGATGCAGATTTCTGAGGTAGAGGGTCGAAACCTTGAGGCATATCCCTGAGGTAAAGGGCCAAGACCCTGAGGTATATGTCAGAGAAAAGGGGTTGAGAATCTTGTGGTTGATTCCCTGTGGAATGAGGCTGATTTCTGTGTCATTACGTGAATTTCGTAGCAGACTTGAAGGACATTTTGTGACCTTGTTGCAGAGCTTCTATGGACACAATTGTGGAGAGCTCATTTGGTCTTTGGTGGATGATAATCTTGCTAGTTAGTTGACTTTGATGTATCTCTTGTTGCATTGATTATGTAAGGAAAAGGTTGGCTGGGTTTTTCTCATTGTGGATTTTCCCAGAGTAATTTATTGTGTTCTTGTATGATTGTCCATTTATAATCCTACCGTATCAAATGCTATAGGATTGATGTCTTTTTGTGTAATTTTTAATGATGTAGCACTAACAAGAATGCGAAAAAATCATAAATTATTATCAGTTTCAAAGACACCTTTAAAAATCAACAATTTATTCTTATACAAGTGATTAACACAAGAGCACCAAATAAAAATAATGTGCCTTGTTGCTCTTGGTTTGATCATGCTGGATATTTATTTCTCTAATACACTTGTTGTAACATTTATTCCTATCTAAGATCGTGTCTCGCTTAATTTCTCTAATGTTATTTATCTATTTAGTCACTGCAGAATTTTTATTGGCTTTGCATGTGTTCGACTCTAGTTATAACCCTCGTGAAGCTCCACAAATCCAGCCACATAGGCATCCTAAAGCAACTCTTGTGTACGACAATCTCGAAAACCTGCTCACAAAATAAATAAATCGCAATCCCCACAATTATAAACACGCATACTAAGAGTGGCATCATCACAATCAATCCTAGCAAAAAACATATGATAAGTCTTCCTTTAAATTCACATAAAAATAACACTATAATCTGACAAAATTTTATTTGCATTATACCGAGCGTTTCTTCCCAGTCAAGTTGAAAATGAACTATCGGTGCATTAAAAAATTAATCAATATTGTTTCCTTGATTTCCTTGACGATGTTGAAAATGTCAGTAGAGACTTCAGAATCAAGAATCGGCTTGATTCAGCTTGCGGGTGGTCAGCTTGTCCCCATAAAGTGTAACTCGCCAAAAGTCAAACTGGAAGATAAACACGGATCCTTTTTTTGGCACCACTGCACAGAGACACGGAGAGGAATAAGCGAGTAATAATCATCTAGTGCTGCAAAACTGATCTGTATACGATAAAACTTCTTTATATAATCCGATCCCTAATGTGCTAAATTACGTGCAATAGTTACAACCTTCAAAAAGAGAGCTCAACAACCAAATTTATTTCAAGAAAACTCATTCTACTAAAATACAGCCTAGCAATTGGTTGTTACGAAAATCTGAAGATAATACACCTTTAACAAAACCACTTATCTTGGAAAAAATAGCAAACAATATGCAGGGCATCCTTGGTCTGTCGTCCTCTGAAAAACAACGTATATAAAACAAACTTTACTATGAGAATTATAACTTCAATTTCACATGTAGGTTTCCATCTGTTAGTCAATAGTAGTTTGTTGATTTATTGTGAAAGAATTTGTCTATGAGCTAAAGGGATGAGTGCGATATGAGTGGCATTGAGCGTTTTCACTCTCTCTCTCTCATGTTTATCTCAGGTTATGAATGAATCACATTCATATATTTACTGGAATTATCAAATGCATACCATAACCTTTTAATATAGGTGTCATTATTTGTTAAATAAGATATTTTCTTAGTACTTTGAGAGTGAGCATTCACCAACTTTCAAGAGGCCAAGAAGATCATGAGATGAGAGAATAAAAATGAGAACTTCAGTTTTGTAGCTATACAGAACTCAAGTGAAATATCCTTTCACAGAAGTTGTCTGTTCAAGAAGTTATAAGCCCACAAAACAAGGACAACATTCCAAGAGGATTATTAAGCCTACATATCAAGTTTGACTAAATTGGCCTTAAACATACCTAGTAATATAGTAAAAGAATAAAAAATGTGGCATTAGCCATAATTACAAATACATAATAATACATATGAATGGTTTGTGGCCACATGTACAGAATATAGCAATAATTCCAACAACATTAGCCATAATTACAAATACATAATAATACATATGAATGGGTTGTGGCCGTATCTACAGGTTATAGAAAAAATTCCAACAACAATCCATCATTAACACTACGTTTATGATGTCCAATTACTAGAAAGAGGAAAACAATTTTGTCAGTGTTTAAGATAGATATTTATAATTCTTGAAGATAAATTTGAGATCATTGAATCATATGATCATATAGATAGTGAAAGCAATCATTCACTTTTAGATTTTTAAGCTCCCATGACAAAGATGAAGGCAGGGATCCATGGTTTTTACAGATTGCAACTTGAAAATATAGTATAACAGTACATCTGCTCTTTAGGTTATCATGCTACTGTTAAATTTTAGGGTCAAATTGCTGTAGATACATTAGAGAAATTTTGAGGTCCAAAATGGGCCTCCTAAGAAAAATGTACAACCAAAATAAACTTTATGAGAACCAATACGATTCAAGATGATGATGTCAACCATGGGGGATGATTCACCATTTTTGGAGTAAAAAAATAAAATATTAAAAAATAATAAAATAAATTGTAACAAGGAATAATTTTTTACTCCATAAGGCACTGGTCTCAATTCCAAATCTATATAAAACCTTAAGTCTTGCTAAATTTAACCAAATAGTTAGGCCACTCAACTGTGTTTCCTAAGCAAGTTGGTTCCCAACTTGTCTTTCATCATCTTTCTTCTATAGGGACAACCCCCAATAGCCTGTTGTTGGGAGACAACTAAAACGGAGTGTGTGGGGATCAGAGTGACAGCCCCCACCCTAAGTCGTTGTCGCGGTGGCTATACAATCTGAGCGACGACATCGCGACGACATTTTATGGTGTCGTCGCTGGGGAGGAGTTTATCTCATTCTCGACATTTCAACGACATTTTCTCAATCTTTCATCTTTCATCATTCCTTATCCCATCAACGCCACATCTTCTGGTGCCATTGTCGGGGACCAATTTATTGGACCTTGGTGTTGACGACATTTTCATTAATCTTCCTAATCTTCTATGCATCATTTTTTATCCTCTCATCACCTTATTCTTTCTCCTCAAACTAATCCTTAATCTTGTTCATTCACGCCATTAGCACCTGGACGTTTAGGTTGGTTTCTTGTTTGGGTTGCGACTCCACTTGTTCAACCTTTCACAAGAGCTTACTCTAGAAGGAATCCTAGTAGTTTGGTTAGCCCCGCTCCCGATTCTGAAAAGGTTCTAAGAGCCCAGTTAAACAAATTACATTCTAGAGAGCAATTAAACTTTCTCAAACGCGAAGCTCTCCTTGATCTCCATTTGCTTTATATTAATCCCATAAATCAAGACATCATGGGTGATTTTTATAGGCCTTGCAACTTCACCAACATCCAAGGGTATCCCCATGATCTGTCGAATGAATCCACTATGAGCAAGCTGCCAATCTTCTAAGGAAACAATGCCATTAATGTTGAGGCTCACATACAAAAATTCAACTCCATCTAGAGACGTGCTCATTCCACTTCCTACAACCATGAAGATGTCAGGATGAAGTTGTTTGTTTTTTCGTTGGAAGATAATGCACTTGACTTGTTTCATGACAAAGCGGATAATTCTTTTGACTCCTTAAGAGCCCTCACTGATCCATTTAAAGATAAATATGGGGATAAGAGGGAAGGAAAGTACTTGGTTAAAGAGTTGAACGCTATAAAGAAGGGAGAAAATGAGACAGTGGAAGAATTCAACTAAAGATTTAATGGTCTTCTAAAAGATATGACTCGAAATTATAGGCCTATTGATAAGACAATTTTGGAACAATATCTCAAAGCTTTTAACAATGACACTCAATATGAAATTAGACGTGCCAAGCCCGTGACCTTAGTCGTTGCCCAAAGTACAGCCGAAGAATTGGAAAAGGATAGAAAAGCTTCAAGTCAAAGGTCGCAGGTTTTGATAGAGGTCCAGTTAAATCTAAGGGAAAAGAAATCAAAGAAGAAACAGAATCAGTTAAAGAATTAACTCGAGTAATCAAAGAAATGAAGATTGAACATGCCAGACAAATGAGTGACATGCGAAATCAATTAATACAGATGGAAAGCAGCCACATGCTAGTGCCCAAGAATAATAATAATAACAGGGGTAACAATGATCCATGGCAAAGAAAGAGTCCTCCTAATGAGAAAAGGCCTCCTACACCACTTGAGTCTGCTAATATGGTTGACGAGCCTATCCCTTTCTGCAGACCTTGTGAAAGCTTCCATGAAGAGAGTACATGTGCCTTTGCTAGAAGAATTTTAGAAGAAGGGACAAGTCAACAAACAAATAATACAGGTCAGGACACTCCTAAAGAAAATTGGTGCCGTCATATGGTTTCTTCATCATTTGCCATAAATAATTTAATTGAAGAAAAGGGCCCCATCACTCAAGCATATGGTAAAAAACCATCTTGGGAGCAAATATTAGAAATTGCTAAAAGTAAGGGATACACCTATTAACGGAAAAGTAAAGATCAAGATCATAATAAACAGGTTGCTTCTAAAAGGTACAAGTTAGGATTAAACGCAGATTGGGCTGCATGGATTAATAGCATTAAGATATCTGTCCCGGTACTTGAACTTCTAAAAATCCCATCTCAGAGGGCATCTTTCTGCAAGGCCTTGGGTATGGTTCAACATGATAATATTGATAACAATCACAAGGTGAAGAAATTAAGTTAAAAGATCTAAACTGCTACATGACGAATGTGTTAGTTTTTGTAGCATCGAATGTGTTCTAGCCTCCCAATTTAGCAAAGAGGTTAGGACACATGCATTCTCCAAAACCAAAAAATTGTTTCTGGAAATTCCATTTAGAGATGACTTAATTAAAATAATTATTTAGTTTTTAATATTTCCTAAGTCTAAACTTAGTTAATATGATTAATTAAAGGGTATCAATTATGTCAAATGTGAATCTTCTAGAAAAAGAAATGGGTCGAGTTCTAGTTAAATCTTCGCAATCGATTAAGTTTTAATCATGGTCATTGATGTCTCAACGAGAGAATATAAGAAGAAACTCGATGGGCGTTGGAGAACATACTTGTGGAGATCGAATTCACTAGCAAATTGATTTCCTGAGTAGCAGCGCTGAGTTGCCAGAGAGAGAGCTAGTGAGCTCGTTGCAGTGAGAGAGGGGCAGGGATAGTAAGGTTGGAGGAAGATTTTCCAGATCCAGTGAGTACACAACAAAGAGGCAGTGCATTGCTTTAGAGGAGATCTGTATTTTTGCTAGGAGGCAGAGGTGATTCAGTGCCAGAAGTCAGAGAGATTTTCCAGAGGCCAGGAGTGTCTAGTTTCCAGACAGCAACTGATCAGTTAGCAAGAGAGAAGTTGTTCCTAGCTGTAGGGATGCAATACTTCGTAGGCTAATGCAATGACTGCGCAGAGCAGCCCATCTTGAGCCAAGGTCAATGTCGGATCACCAGTGGGAGTGAGATTTTTCTCACTAAACTCTATTGTCAGTGTTTTTCTTTGTATGGTTTGTTAGATTTAAGCAACCATAGAATTGTATTCAAATTTACTACTGCATAATATACAAACCCTCAGTCGCTGCACCGGTTTTCCTGCATTGGGTTTTTCTGGAGACTTAGTCCAAAAATAACAGTGTTATTTGTGTTTGTGTGTATCTAACTTTCCAGCGCCATTTTCTTCCGCAGTATTTTTTAAATGTGAAGGTTGCGGTGTATTAATTTCGATATTTACCGTAGAACACAGTAAATAATTTGTTTAGTTTATTTAACAAATAGAAGAAACTTAATCAATTGTTGCAGTAGGATTCCAAGTTGTGGAATTTTCACATGGTATCAGAGCGCGGGAGAAGCAGGAAGAGCTCAGTTGCAGAAGGAAAGAGGGAACTTCGAAGCACTGCGTGAGAAGCTACTCGAAACCCCAAGTGGTTGTGCAGTCCATTGGCCAAGAGGGAAAATTTTGAGGAAAATTTTATTTCTCTGAGTGAGTCGACAGAGAATAAATTTTCCAGATCAAAGATTGTCAGAGGAAGAGAGAGCAGCAATGTTTTCTTGCAGAGCAGATCTTCAGCTGGGACACAGTTATTTTGCAGTAGTTTGTTGGTGCAAAATAGCGTCGAGAGGAAGGAAGAGCACACACTGAGGGAATTTTTTCCTCCGGGAATTTCTAGCCTAGAAATTTTATTTCTCACTGCATAGCAGCAGTAGTTGTGAGCAGATTTTCTTGCTCCAACAGGGAGTGCGTAGATCCTAGAAGCAGTTGCGTAGAGGAGAAGAGGAAGAGTTCGACATTCTGGCTGAGATGGCATCAGGAGGGTTGAGAGATTAGGATCGGTTGGACGGTTCATCCAACCATGTGATTTGGAACGCTGGGATTTCATGCCTTCTCGATGAATATGATCTCAAGACCTATATCAGTTTAGTGGTAGTTGTACCCACGGACCCAAATTAGTTAAAGGCCTACAAAAAGGAGATGGTGAAGGCAAAGAGGTTGATTCTCGATGGAGTTCAAGATCACGTGGTGTCATACATAGCTGGCAAGGACACTACCACGCAGATGTGGGATGCTCTTGCCATGTTGTACTAGGGATCTTCCAAGCAACAGAAGACGTATTTGGAGGAGAAGTTGAGGTGTACCAGGATGCAGAAAGGATAGCGTATAGACCCCTTCCTTAGTAGACTTCAGGAAGTCCGGGATCAGTTGTCTGCAGTTGGGTTAGCGCCCCAACCTACAGAATTTGTGTGGTTTTCTCTTGTTAGCACGGGATAAATTTTAAATTTACACTATCCTGCATATTTTCAAATTCATTAGCGAAAATGCGACAAATTTGAAATGGCTTCACCAACTAGTGCCCCACCACCTGGACCTGCTACTTATGTTGTATACTGCCTCAGTATCTTGAATCTTATTAACACTCACAACAATGAAGCCCTTAGCCACTTGTTAACAAAGCTAGATACACAAACCAGTGCCACTTCTAAGGGTTTTGAATGTGCTCCTTTGGGCACAAATTTTGTAGTTCCTTTTCAAGTCCACCTGTAGTAGAAGTGGCTACAAGGCAGTTTCCCGTAACCCATTCATCTCTCTGCAAAGACAGAGCTGGTAGATTACTTGGGGAAGGCTTACAAAGGTCTTAGCTATTCATAAGAAGTTACCACCTGGTGGTATACTGGTATTTGTCACAGGACAAAGGGAGGTGGAATTGCTATGCAGACAGCTGAGGAAAGCCTTTGTGAAAAGAAGCAAAAGCAATGTTAAAATACAAGATATTTCTCAAAAATCAAAGCCCACTGTAGACACAAATGATGTTGCAGCTGAACCCAATCTTGAGGGCATTGCTCAAGCTGTGGATGGCACAGATGATAGTGGGAAACACAAAGATGGAACTGAAAGGAATAACTCATTTGACAATGAGGGGTTTGAAGTTCATTCAGAGGCAAACTCATCTTCCTCTGATGCTGAATTTGATTCAGATTCAGATAGTGAAGAAGAATAGTGTCTTGATAGTGTTGCTGATAATACTTTGCAACAAAATAACTTGCTTAAAGAACCAGGGTGCCTGGAATCGCTTAAGGCTTACTTTGAAGCTCTGAATAATGGTAACAAGAGTGGAAAACTTAACATAAATTCATGCAAACGATGGAAGAGAACACTCCAGTCTCAAAGGTGAAGTGCAGGCAGTGGGGAATCTTGCTGCATAGCTCATAGGGTATTTTCAGGGATTTTGAGATCTGATGTTACATGCACTGTATGTGGCTTTACGTCAACTACATATGACCCCTGCGTGGACATCTCCTTAGATCTGGAACCCAATCATGGTTTTGAAAAAATGCTAGCAGACTCTTATAGCTGCAATGGGGATCTTGGCCAAACGGGAGTTTCAAGCCAAAGCCTTGGGATCTCCACACTCTTGGGATGTTTGGACCGATTTACAAGACCTGAAAGATTAGGTTCTGATAAGAAATTCTATTGCCAGCATTGTCAAGTGCCACAGGAATCTATAAAACAGATGTCTATGAGAAGACTACCATTGGTTCTCTGTTTACACATTAAGATATTTGAGCATTCTTCGACAAGAAATACCTCAAGAAAAGTTTATCACTATTTACGATTTCCTCTCTTTCTAGATATGGCTCCATACATGTCATCTTCCATTGTCAGGAATAGGCATGGTAACAGGATTTTTGCCTTGAACGGTGAGGATTTAGATGTGGCTTCCACTTCCGATTTATCTTCTGAATTCTAATTATTTGCTGTTGTTACACATACCGGTAAGTTGGAATCTGGATGCAGGGCACTATGTATCCTATCTAAGGCTTAGAAATCAATGGTACAAATGCAATGATGCTTGGGTCTCTCAAGTTAGTGAGAGAGTGGTTAGAGCTTCACAGGGTTATATGATGTACTATGTTCAGAAAATGCTTTATTACAAAGCAAGTGAAGATTTAGCAGGTCAAGGATTTATAGACAAGAAAGATAGTGAATTGAACCACGGAAATGTAACATGTCAGTCAATGTCGAATGGCATTTAGCAGTGTATGGAGATGACTATGTTCAAGAGGGCCTATAACATCGTAAAAAAAAATATAGCTTGCAGTTGTACAGCTCATTATCATCCAATCCGTTGAAGTCACAAAGGTTTCAAGGAAAACAGACAGTGTCCTGATCATTTGCGAACATCCATATGCCAGTGCATATTATCACGATCATGGGGCAGAGTTGTGAAACTATACAGCAGTATGCTTAATGGTTGGGATGCACTTTCTATTGCTATTTTGGCCATGATGGCCTGAATGGAAGGTTTTAGAGATCATGGTCCTTAAGTTTGCAAAAAGTACATTATGCTTAATGGTTGGGATGCACTTTCTATTGCTATTTTGGCCATGATGGCCTGAATGGAAGGTTTTAGAGATCATGGTCCTTAAGTTTGCAAAAAGTACATTGAGAAAGCTGGTAGAGAAAGGATGCTGGGATATTGCAGAATCAATTGCTATTGAAGATGGTAAACTCGTTGAATGCCTAGCTGATCTGGCACGAGAAATTGGTAATGCAAAAAATTGGCTCCACGGATAATTCAGCTGCATATGCGTGCCAGTTTTACTTGTGTCAATGGTATAAAGATGATCCTAGTCCATCACAAATGCTGCTATTTTACAATGAGGGTTTGAACTTGAAGGCTCATACTATGGACTTTGGAGTTGCATCGGCTGTTTTATCCAGGAATGTTATTATGAGAATTTCAACAGCTCTAGGGCAACAGCAATCTCTGGCACGTGGATTTGATAAGATACTTGATAGATTACTGGCTTGCTTACAAGAAAACTCACCAATGCCTAGAGCTAAGGCACTAAGAGCTGTTAGTGCAATCGTTGAAGTAGATCCAGGAGTGCTCGGTGACACACGTGTTAAATGTGCTGTGGAGGGTAGGTTTCATGACTCTGCTATTTCTGTTAGAGAAGCAGCCATGGAGCTTGTTGGTCGCCATATTGTCTCTCGTCCTGATGTGGCTACAAAGTATTTCCAAAAAGTTGCAGAGCGTATTATGGACAAAGGAGTAAGTGTGCGGAAGTGTGTAATAAAGATTATTCGAGACGTGTGTTTCTAAATGTGAATTTGCAAAAACCATGGACGCATGCTATCACATTATTTTGAGAATCGATGATGAAGAATCAAGTATACAGGATCTAGTGTGCAAGATATTCTACGAGTTATGGTTTGAAGAACCTTCAAATGTACAAGCTGAGTTTTTTGGTGATGGAAGTATTATGCCACTAGAAATAGCAGAACGGACACAGCAATTAGTCAATGTGTTAGATATGATGAACAACCATCAACCATTAGTTACTATCATCAAACGTACTCTGGCTTTGGATTTCTGTCCTAGGAGCACTGGAACAAGTGTGGTGTTACAAGGATCTGTCCGAAATCGCTGTGAATTGATGTGCAAATGTTTGCTGGAAAGTATTCTGAAGGTGGAAGAGGCTGCCGATTTTTGTTACCGGCATGACATATCATACATCCCATTCTGTTCAGTTGATTTTGGACCTGCAAAAACTTTACAGCCATTCGAAGGGAGGCCTCTCTGGCCTTGCAAAGATTACACGGAGTTATTTGAGTAAGACAGCACGCATGACTGATTTATTATGCTAAAAATCACGCATGTTCGCCTATGAATGATGACCGTTGATTAAAATCAACGGTTCGAATCTAATTTCGGACCCCCTAGGTGTTTCGAGGTTTAATGGAGGGGGGGGTGTCCGAAATGGGCTGTTTTCAAATCCCAGCCATTAACCACATGGCAAGCGGAGGATATGTTCGCACCCCCTAGCTCTGATACCACTTACCATCTGCTAGGCCCTCCGAAATCCGGTTTCGGGTTTTCGTAAATCAATCACAGCAGTTGAATTGGCCTCCACTTTAATTTCTTCATAGCAGAGGGTGGCATGATGGAGGAGTGGCACGTTGATCTCAGGAACGGGTTCTGCAGTGCATGCGTGTGTCTTGTTTGTTCAGAATTTGACTCTGCTTCTAATACATGTAGTTGGGTTTGCTGCGACATTTGTATGCATTGGTGTCATACAGATTGTAATATTCGGTGAAAGCTCAATTGAAGAGGATTTAGAGTCAACCTCTGCCTCTAGCAAACCAGTAGATGGCTTCTCAAATATTTTTGATGGCACAACTGAGGTTGTTAATGGAGCTATTAAGAGGAAACTGCCAAATACAAAGTGGCAAAGGAAGTCATTAAAGTCTCTTACGACACAACTGAAGGATATGGCTGAAATATTACCTGGAGGAGCATATGTTCACAACAGATCAAGTTCATTGCCTACACATACTCATATGGATGATTTGTCTGCATTGAAACTGCGATGGCATGGTGCAAGGGAGGAGAAACTTCATGCTTACAATGAAAGCACAACAAGGCAATCACAAATAAGAAATCAACCATGGTGAATGAAGTTAGATTGTACATTGAGACTTTTATGAGTGAGATGACGAAATGGGAGAATGAATTGAAGCATCTTTCTCACAAGCACTGTTCCATTATGTAAGTATGGTGTTAAATGTTCTGTATTGGAAATATCAGAAAAATTAAAACACGCAGCAAGCTACAGGGTGTTTTTACCCATTGTCCATAGGCAGAGCCATTAACTTCAAAAACGTACAGCGAGCAAATCGAGATTAAATTTGAAAATCCAAGAGAGGTTTTTGACCAGCACGGGGCAAAGAAAAATAACCTCTCTATGATTTTGCATAAGTGTCACCGTTGGGGAGAAACAAATGTCTGAGTGTATCCCTGTTCTCAGCAGAGTCGGCCCAGATTTCAGTTCAGATCTTTAGAGATTTACTTGCTATTTTCGGCCAGGATGATTGAGTTTGATCTCCTGAGCCTAAGGACTGTATTTGATATAAATCTCTATGTTTGTAGCAGAGAAAAGAGAGTAGGATTAAAGAAGCAGCAGTGCCAGCGCCGCAATGGAATTTATGATTCAGCAAAGGCGGTCCGAGTGATAGAGACAGATGTCAGAGCCACCCAGCGTTGCCTCTTGGTGACCACTTCAGCCACCTTCAGCCTACTTTTTGGATTCATAAAAAGTTGCCTGATTTAATTCCAGAGGCGGTGTTTTTGTCAGAGATTTTTGTTCGGGCCTTGCATGGCCACACTTGCCCATTTTCTGCTTAAATTGTAATAAATGAAAGGTTTCCGAGTAAGATAGGGCAACCAACTTAGTCTTTAGTTAAATACTGCATGCCTCAGCAGTATCAGGGGTTGGAAAATTGGACCCTGCTAAAACTTGTATTGTAAGAACTATTGGAACACTGTAATTTTTGGAAGCTGGAGCATCAACAGCAAGAAACCATTTGCAGGATACTTGAGTTGTGCCTGCCTGGTGATGTGATTTCCTTTTCTATGTTGAATGTTTCCACTGTTTTCTTCACTGCGTATCATTTTAAGTTGATTGTAAAACAGAAAATTTAAATTAAGATTTGTTGTTGGAGCACCTTACTGTTGTCTGTGATTACAATCTGAATGTTTTCTTCATGTAGTTTGGTTAAGAAATTCTTGATTGCTTTTTAACCAATACTGCAAATTCATTGCTTCTTTCACCCCACAATCCCTACTGCTTTAAGATCCAGCACACACAGTTAGCTTTCCCTGTGATGCTTTTGAACTTTTGATGCAACAAAACCAGCCCCTGTTTGACTCCATAACCCAATGGATTAGCCTCTGCAGACCTGCTCATCCAACCAACAAAATCAATCAAAACAATCAGTTTTCACCATCACTATAACTAGCCTAATATCAACATTCATATCCATCAAGCTAAATCGTAAAAAGCATAGACTAGGAAGGCTATGAAGGCTAGGTCCTGGACTCCAAAGCGGTTTGATGTTGTCCTCTGTCGTTTATTCTTGCCAATCTTATAAATTACGGGGCCACGACAGCCCTGAATAGTGTTTTCGAGGAGTGGCAAGTATTCGTCTAGAGTATCTTGGGCAAAGAAAACTTGCCAAAATGGGACATGATGTGAGCATATCTACAGCAGCAAGAGTTGAGGCATGACTTGGTGAAGAGCACTATCAATAGCAGCAACAGCAGTGGGACGAAGGAAGTAAAGGAGGAGGAGAACGCAACCCCTGCATCAAAGGGGTAGCAAGAGCAACGCAGAAGGAAGGACATATCCAAGGTCAAATGCTTCAGATGTGGTGAACTTGGTCACTACAATACCCAATGTCCTCAAAAAGGAGGACAAAGAGGAGAAACAGGATCAGTAGGCTGCATCTGCGGAGATTGATAGGTTGTCCTCCAGACTGGAGGAAGAGTTTGCCATGATCACCGATATACCTCCAGGAGTGAGGTGGGGTGATTTGGTTTTGTAGTCCCATAGTGCTACAGATGGGCAAGATCCTTGAGGAGTCCACCTCTTGGATCGATACCTTGCTACGGGAGCACATAGCAGCAGTAGCAGGATGGACCAGTGACAGTTGGTGCAGTCAGGTGCTAGAGTGGCAGATGCAGTAGCTAGTAGCAGTCTGAGACTGAGCAGCGCAGAGTGTTGGCAACAGTGCAATTGGCACAGTGCAAAGTCAGCAGTAGCGCAGAGGCTTCAGTGACAGCGTAGAGACTAGCAGCAGTCAGGAGTCGAGTGACAGATGTATCACGTTGACCACAGTTAATTCAGTTTGGTGGGCAGTTCTCAGATGCAGCAACAGCAGCAAATGAGAGACAATTGCAGATGTTGCAATAGCAACAGCAACAGAGTTGCAGTGCAGATGCAGTAGTTGACAGTAGTTCAGTAGGGTCAGTAGCAACACAGATGCAGCGCATATTAGAGTTACGCAGTAGTTGATGGACAGCAGTAGCCAGACATCAGCAGCACAACGGGAGATGGTGCAGAGGCAGTGTATTGCAGTTGCATTACTAGAACACTTTCCTCGCTAAGAGGGAGTGTTAGTTTTTGTAGCAACAAATGTGTTCTAGCCTTGATATTTGGCAGAGAGGTTAGGACACGTGCATTCTCCAAAACCGAGAAATCGTTTTTGGAAATTCCATCTAGAGATGACTTAATTAAAATAATTAATCAATTTTTAATATTTCCCAAGTCTAAACTTAGGAAATATGATTAATTAAAGGGTATTAATTAAGTCAGATGTGAATCTTCTAGAAAAAGACACAGATCGAGTTCTAGTCATGGTCATTGATGTCATCGATTAAGTTTTAATCATGGTCATTGATGTCTCAACAAGAGATTATAAGAAGAAACTCGATGGGGCTTGGGAACACACTTGTAGAGATCGAATTCACTAGCAGATTGATTTCCTGAGTAGAAGCGCTGAGTTGTCGGAGAGAGAGCTAGTGAGCTCATTGGAGTGAGAGAGGGGCAGGGATAGTAAGGTCGAAGGAAGATTTTCCAGATCCGGTGAGTACACAACAGAGAGGCAATGAGTGCCACAGAGAGGCTACGCAGAAGCAACACAGTGCTTCAGAGGAGATCCGTATTTTTGCTGGGAGGCAGAGGTGATTCAGTGCCAGAAGTTGGAGTGAGTTTCCGAAGGCCGGGAGTCTCCAGTTTCCAGACAACGGCTGATCATTTAGCAAGAGAGAAGTTGTTCCTAGTTGTAGGGACGCAGTATTGCGTAGGCTGACGCAGTGACTGCGCAAAGCAGCTCATATTGAGCCAAGGTCAGTGTCGGGTCACCAGTGGGAGTGAGATTTTTCTCACTAGACTCTATTGTCAGTTTTTTCTCGGTATGGTTTGCTAGGTTTAAGCAACCATAGATTTGTACTCAGATTTACTACTGCATAATATACAAACCCTCAGTTGCTGCACCGGTTTTCCCGCATTGGGTTTTTCCGGGGACTTAATCTGAAAATAACAGTGTTATTTGTGTGTGTGTGTGTATCTATTTTTCGAGCGTTATATTCTTCCACGGTATTTTTTAGATGTGAAGGTTGCAGGTTATTAGTTTCGATATTTACCGTAGAACACAGTAAAAAATTCATTCAGTTTATTTAACAAATAGAAGAAACTTAATCACTTGTTGCAGTAGGAATCCCAAGTTGTGAAATTTTCGCAGAACGAAGATCGTCAACCCTTCTTCCTGGCTTTAGACATAAATGATCGTTTGCTCCACAATTGCATGCTTGATTCTGGTGCATCTACAAATGTTATGACTAAGAAAGTTACGGAACAATTAAACTTAAGAATTTCTAGACCTTATCATAACATTTGCTCAATGGATTCTAAGAAGGTTGAAGTCCTTGGTGTGGTTAAGGATCTACAAGACTCCTTAGTTGATTACCCATACAAGATTATCAGCATGGACATAGCAATAATTGATGCACCAGATGTATGCCGGATGCTATCAATAATTTAGGTGGTTATATTCAAATGGATCTATCTTACGCCACTATTCCCGCAGCAACTAGTGGCATGGTCAGATTATATAGAGAAGTAGAAAGGAGATATCATGTGGAAGTTTCAAAAGAAGTTGTGCCACAGGGTCATCCACCATATGAGTCAAAGTTTGTCCAACCATTTTATCACATTTCTTCGTTTCACCGTCCATCCCCTCCTCCAAGCATAAAAAGAAGCAAGTTTCAGTTTGACAGAGATATGCAGCACGCTGATCAGAAAATTCATCAACCAAAGAGGGTAAAATTGTGGCAAGGGACATCTGAAAAGCAGCCTATTGATCTACCAGTCAGCAAACAGATGCCTGAGATTGTGCCACATCGATGACATTTGATGCCATGGGGCATCCTTTGTATAGTATCCCTAACCCTACTTTTTATTTCATGTAGATAATTTTATTTCATGCATTTATGTTATGTCTTTTATAGTTCAGTTTGTTAAGGAGAACTTTTTCTATTCCAACGAGATTTACTATGTATACATGATGATTTCAATTTTAAATGGATATCTATTTGATGGACTTTGAAGAAATTTTGCAGGGCCAACCATTGAAGAAATTGCAGATCTAAAGCAAATCATTTTTTATGAAGCAAGGTTTCAAGTTTCAGCCCTTTCGGGCCCGGATCCAGCCCCTCCAGGGCCAGCGCCACCCTCTCCTATCCCTGTGTCAACTTATTAGACCCCTGCATCATCTTTTTTAGCCCCCCTGAGGCTTGCGTCAACCCTTAGGCCTCTCAACCTTCCTTCCTTGGCCCAGCTTTGAGGGTTTAGAAGCCCTCGGCCACCCTCCTTGACTGTGGATGGCTACATTTAGGGCTATTCATGGGATTTTCAAGCCCTTTTCTGGCCTCTTCCTCCTTTGTCCTCCTCTCCGCCCTTCACTCTCCCTTTTTGGCCTCTTTTTGACCCCTTTTAGCCCTCATTCAGCTTTTAACCCTAGCCACTAGCCCTTAGAGGGCCTCTCTCCCTCCAGCGTCAAGCCTTCTTGGCCTTCTCCCGCCTCCTTTGCCACTTCCTTGGTCTCCTAGGCCCTCTCTTGCCCAACACTAGCCCTACTGGGCCTAACGTTGCCCTCTTTCAGCCCAAGTTTGACCCTTGCCTATCGCTGAAATTTTCTGGGACTGAAGCTTGGTGTGTTTTGCATAAAATTTGGCCCTAAGTTGGTTTTTTCAGGTAGCATAATCATTGAAGAAGTTTTGGCAAAATTTGGGCAAGTGATATACAAATCCTTGCTCCTAGGGTTTGCTCTCTAAACCAATGTTGCGAACATCGGCATCGGTATAAATTCGACAAAGATCTAGAAAACCAAAAAATTAGGAAAATATCGGTAGAAATTGGCAAACATCAGAAAAATTAAAATACCATTAAAATATCTTTAAAAATCAGCAAACATCGGCTAGGCCGAAAAATCGTTATTTTGAGATAAAATCAGGATGTTATCGAGATGTTTGCAACACTGCTCTAAACCCTCATTCTCTCATTGTTTTGCTACAATTGTAATATTTATTTCATAACAGTGATATAAAAGCCCTAAAATCACATCTAAGTGGTCTGAAAACTCTAAAAATTTCAGAATAAAATTTTCCTAAATTTTTGGCCACTTGGGCATTGAATATCTCACCTAGATCTAGTTTTTAGCTTGCTGAAATATCTCTGCATAACTGTGAAATCAGATCTGATATTTTCTAAATATTGCATTTTAAAAGGCTAAAAAAAATCAATTTTTCAGTTGGCAAGCTTAATCTAAGTTTTGGGCATAATTTGGCACTTGTAGCATTAATAGCTCATTGATTGTTCACTTTACTTACTGCTATAATAAGTATTTCAGATCTGATATAACAGTTAGTGACTAATCATAAGTGGCCTAAAATTCACTAATTTACATTGGCAACTCATTAGATTACTCCTTGGTCATCATATGGTTCATATGTTTGGCAATTTCCTTGTTTTGAGGTAATATACTTATTGTTGTCCTAATTTTATCACAAGTAGTTCTTTCATAGTGATTTATGTTGTTAAGCTCTAACAATTGCTTGTCTCATGTTAGATTTGAGAATTTGTTAACTTGGCACTAAAATCACTCACGCATCTAAGTTCTAATCTTGTTGATGAATCAAGTAACTTTGGGCATTTGAAATCTAATTGGCATGTGGCATTGGCATAAGATCATTATTGGAATATCTTGAGTAATCATGACTGGCATCTTGTGTTGATAATCACTGGTTAATTAATAAGTGGATAAGTGCCCTAAGTTTCCCTCAATTGTTATCATTGGTTAAAGCGTCTTGTGGATTTGATATTGGCACTAAGTAAATTGGCACTTTCTTGGTTGTGAGATTGCATATAACCCATTGATAAGTACTCTTGTCGTTAAGGATTCATCATAACTTAAAGTACTTGAACATTAAGCTAATCTCAAACTAAGAAATTCACTCATCAGCATTGCATAAAGCATTCTAGTCTTAGTCTTGCACCTAATAATTTACCTCCAAGCATAATCTTGGTTGATAGACTCCTAGGACAACCCTTTCTCATTTAGTTTGAGGGATTCAACCATTTTTAGTGGTTAATACAGTGACCTTGCAGTTGTCAGAACCACAGTCCCTGCAACGCTGAAGGCACTAGGTGGTTGGAACAAAGGGGAAGGTATCGTTAATCAAGCCTTTGCTTGCTTCTCGTTGGCTTTCATCCCACAACCTACTCTAAAGACTGTTCTCAAAACTGTTAATAGAATGGTTCCATTTAGACTAGGCATATAATCTAAAAATAACCAAGATTCTTGCACAACACTTAGATCTTAGGACTTGCATCTCATATATGTTAGTTATTCATCTAAGCAGTGATTGTCCATCTGGTTACTTGGCTTCAATTTGTAATAAGCAAGATTTTTTTTACTCCATAAGGAACTGGTCTCAATTCCAAATCCAATTAAATCTTTAAGTCCTGCTAAATTTAACCAAGTAGTTAGGCCACTCAACTGTGTCTCCTGAACAAGTTGGTTCTCAACTTGTCTTTCATCATCTTTCTTCTATAGGGGCTACCCCCGATAGCCTGTTGTTGGGAAACAGCTAGAACGGAGAGGGAAGGGATCAGAGTGAGTCGTGACAACCCCCGCACTGAGCCATTGTCGCGGTGCATGTACAATCTGAGCAACAAGTCCTAGTGTTCAAAGTTTTTCCTTAGCCTTGGTATCCAGAGTTTGTCCTAAAAACGTAATTACAGAGTTAGTTTTTATTGATTTCAATGGGATGTTGTTAGAGATTGCAAGTATGTTTTCATTGACTTTAATGGAATGTTGTTAGAGGTTACTGGTGTTGAACATAATTCTCTCTTCATGAATGGAATATTCTACACTAGAGGACCTCTTGCATGAAGTTTAAAGAACTAAATTACTGAAGATAATCGAAGACATTGACTTATACTTACACTATATATTAAATTTGGAAGAATAATCTACTTCTAGAATATTAAAATTTAAAATAAATGTACACAACCATTTTTACTTAACCTCATTTTCCAGTTCTATTTCAAAATCAGACCCTCACCATTTTTCATCCACTGATTGGAGCTAGAAGCAATAAGTTATATAAGTTGCAGATCGATTCTCCAATGGCACTAATAGGCAGTAATAGTAACAGTGGGAAGGAGCCGAACAAACTTTGGCACACGAGGATGGGACACTTACACCATGGAGCACTTAGGATGCTCAGAGAGATTGTAACAAGAGTTCCAGTCACCAGTACGGAACGTGATGACGTATGCAGAGGATGCGTACTAGAAAGTACTCAAAGGCAGCATTTCCCAGAAGCGATAGCAGAGCAAATGGCGTGTTGGGGTTGATACATTCAGATATTTGTGGCCCAATGTCCACCAGAGCTCTCAGTGGTGGCGAGTATTTCGTCACCTTTATTGATGACCACTCCACGAAAACCTGGATTTATTTCCTAAAGATCAAGGATAAGGTCTTCGTCTTCGATCGGTTCAAAGAGTTCAAAGCTTTCATAGAGAACATGACAGGGAAAAGGATCAAGGTATTGCGTTCAGATAATGGTGGAGAGTATCCAGATAAAGACTTCACAGACTTTTGCGCAAGGGAGGGTATCAATAGAGAGTGGACAGCTGTTAATTTTGGGCAACTAGGTCCAAACTCCACATTGTGATGCTCATATGACAATGCCAATATTTTTATTGGATTCCTCTTTTGGAGAGGTGCAAGATCGATCTAAAGATCATCTTGATCGTATGAGTAGAACATGTATTTTGAATTTATTCCACATGTGCAAGGTCAGCCTGATTTATCCCACATGCATAAGAGATGTGTCAAACACCCCCACAGATGCCAATATATTGGAGAGACTTGGAGTTCATTACACACGCACACATTTTCTGTGGAGGTGTTTCTCTTCTTTCTTGGATGGTGTTGGAGCAGCGTTCTTCATTCTGCGTTTAGGGTTTCTTTGATGCAGCATCTTGGTGGAGCTTTCTTGATGAAACATCTTGGGGTTGTGTGACACATATGGGAAGCTGACATTATGAAGTCTTTGTTGGTTGAAGCATCCTGCTGATCGCCGTAGTGTCACCATTCTTTATCTCTGTTTTGGCTTGTCTTCCATCGATCTATTGGTATGTTCTATCTGCATCTTACTTTCATTAAGCCCTACAAGTTTAAAGTATATTTGCATCTAGCATAGAACATCTTTAGAATTTAACATGGTGTCAGAGCTAAGGAGAAGACAAAAAGCCCATCATCTTGTATCTAGGGCAGCGAGGGAACTAAGGACGATTTGATAATGGGCTCGTATTTACTTCTAATTGATTGCATGACATTTGAACAAGGAGGTGGTGCAGCATCGGGCTGAATATTTATTTGAGCAAATTATTGAAGGGCCGCCTGTCCACCGGAATTAACCAGTGTATTTCCCTGTAATTGCTTAGTTGAGGACCGTATTGTATTAAAGGGTTGCTTGTCCACCGGAATTGATCAGTGTATCTCCCTGTAACTGCTTAGTTGAGGGCCGCGTTGTATTGAAGGGCTGCCTGTCCACCGTGATTGTTGAGGAAGATTACAGAGGTCGTATTATCAAATTTGAAGGCCCTCGGACTGCACGGAAATGGATCCTACATTTCTTTTAAATAATCTTCTAGCTACTTCTGCGTATTAATTGCAGTGCTGAAGGATGTGAAAAAGAGAATGCTCGTGGGTTTTGGATCTGGAAATTCTCGGGAGAATTGCAGTGAAAGCACGCGGCGCCTTATGATCTCAAACGATTTATTCAATTAATTCGCATTCGAAAAGAAAGTTGCAGTGTTGAAGGGATGTTTTGAAGGCTATGGAAGTTAGGTCGCAGAACGAAGAAAATTGTAATCATCGTCTACACCGTGAATCTGCACCGTGTATTGGCACCATGAATCTGCATCGTGGATGGTTTTTGGCACTGCTGTATCGACGGGAGTTGAGAAATTTCAGTCGGCGTGAGGTAGTTCATGAAACCAGATGTGGTGGATTAAATTTATCAATTTCCACGTCAGCTGAAGCGAGACATTTTTTAAATGTCTGTGATGGCAAATTCATCGCAGGAGCCTCTCATGAAGGGACGCTATCATCGGCAAAATAAATCCGAGGTGGAACACGTTGACAATGCTTCACACAATTGTGGTTGGCTGATGCTTCTCCAGGACAGAAGTGTATGCAGAACATTCGAATGTCAAGCCAGGCCAACGAAGAAGACACGGAATTTCAGTGCAAATCACAGGAACAGAAATCTCAAGAGGCCGAGAAGGAAGAGTTAAGGGAAAATCTAAGGTTAAAAATATGAATTAATACCCTCAGACCTGTAGCATAAATTGCAGTGGCTCAAATCAAGTGTAAGGGCTCAAACTAGGCTCAGCCAACCATAGAACTTCGAACAGGCAGCCACAGACCCTCAGACTCAATCATAGGAGCTAAAACCTCGGCTTTAATTTCTATGGATCGGACCTATTGCAGTCTAGCATCATACTTTCAAAGAACTGTAGGTCAGTGTTTTGGTTGAGCTACAAGAGCTTTGGATCATCCTCATTAAATTCAAGCATCAACAATCATTCACAGTCAAACCTGCAGTGCACTAAATTGTAATCTCGGTGAAGCTTTAACCCTGGAAGGACTGTGATCTTTTAAGACTACTAGAGAAGGCTTAGTGATAAAAAAAGTTCAAACTTTTAGTAGAGGAGATAGCTACAGCATTTGGAGCATTTTGATAAGTGAAGCTTTGGACTGTGAAACTTTTGGATACCAGAAGTGAAGACCTTTGAGATCTGTGGAGGGTACCTGAAGTATAAAGCTACAAGACTTCAAATTTTTCCTATTGCAGCCTCGGACGAAGCTACAGGACTTTGGACTATCTGTATAATTTGAAACTCAGACTGTCTAGTGGAGCTCAGACACCTATAGGAGCTCGAATCTGTGTGATCCTGTGGAGTTTGGACACCTACTCAGATCTGTGTCATTCTGAGGAGCAACTGCAACAGTTCGAATTAAGTGTAAACACCCATAGCCCAAGGCTCAAACTTTTGGTGTCAAGTCTTAAAACAGTTCGGACTTGGTTCTATATCTGTGTTATAACACCTTTGGAGGTTCAGACCCTTGACTACAGTAATCCTGAAGTGCAGTGACAGTTTTGTAGTGAATCTATGGTGGCTCGGTGAAGGATAATATAACTGTAGAGTTGTCAAATCATTGTATAGTTGCATCAGTGACTCCGTTATATCTCTGTGGAGGCTCAAATAGTCAAGCTTGGATCAAGGATAGTCGTTACACTTTGAATACTTGAACAGTGATAATTTTGAAAGTGTGAACAGTGAAGTTTTTGGAGCCTTGGACAGTCACGTATTGGAGTCTTGAACAGTCAAGTAATTGGAACCTTGGATAAAGAAGAATTTGAAGTTTTTGGACAAGTGAAATATGATAATGATGTGTATGATAATATCATGGCAACACTGTAATCAGAGATATGACAGAGTACGATACCTGTCAAGATGTATGACAGAAGTATGACAGTATATGGCTATGATACTTGACAGTGGGTAAGTAAAATTCAGACCTGTGACTACAAAGCCCTTTCCGAGCTTGGTGTCTGGGATGCCCGAATTATGAAATAATCATGAAGGCATGTGTCAGGGTCATGCTGAAGGAAAGCATACAAGGGGATTTTCTTCATTCCTCAATTATCACAAAGTCATCTGATAAGCTGCCTATGAAATCCTTGGGAGGATGTTCTTATAGATGAATTTTTCAAAGCAACTGGCATTAAGAGGGAGACCTCAACTGTACATGATCCTAAGCAAATGGCATTGTTGAAAGATCGAAGAAAAGACCCTCATGGCTCCGAGATTCTATCAAGAATGACGGGACATATATGGCCCCAAAGGGAGACATTCCGTCAAAGCAAGAAGTCGAATAGAGACCAAGGATATCTAGCAGCCATGAGTACAATCGTACAATCTGAGCCTGGATCATTTGAAGAAGCCGTAAAGCATCAAGTCTGGAAGGATGCCATACACAAAGAGTACGAGTCCATTATGAAGGATGATGTCTGGGATATGGTCCCAAGACCTGAGGACAAAGTTGTTGTCACCTCAAAATGGCTCTATAAGATCAAACATGGATCTGATGAAAGTGCTGAAAAGTACAAGGCAAGATTCGTTGCCCGAGGCTTCTCTCAAAAGGAAGGCGTAGTCTATGATGATACACTTGCACCTATGATCTATTATTAACCTTGCTGCCATGCAAGGATGGAGTCTCCATCAGATGGATGTGAAGACTGTTTTTTCTACATGATTCGACAAAGGAAGAGGTGTATGTCAAGCAACCTCTGGGGTTCCAAGTCCAGGAGAGAGACTCTCATGTATGCAGGTTGAAGAAAGCCCTCTATGGGTTGAAGCAAGCACCCAGGGCTTGGTACGGGAGGATAGATAGCTACTTGATGAAACTTGGCTTCACTCAAAGTAATGTTGATCCAAACCTTTACCTCAAGGCTGATAGAGAAAAGCCTCTCATTCTGGTTCTCTATGTGGACGATCTCTTCCTGACAGGTGTTGACCTTCTCATTCATCAGTGTAAGAGGGAGCTCGCTTCTGAGTTTGAGATGAAGGACCTGGGACTGATGCATTACTTCCTAGGTATGGAGGTCTGGCAGAGACTTGGCAAGATTTTCCTTTCTCAAGGAAAATATATTGTGAAGCTACTGGAAAGTTTTGTTATGATGGACTGTAAGTCCGTGTCGGCAATGATGGAACTCAACTTCAAAGAAGTTGAGTGGAAACGTTGTTGGGCCCATGCTAGAAAATCCTACCGAGTATTGTCAACTCGTAGGGGCCCTGATGTTCTTAGGGAACATCTGTCTGGATGTATGTTGTGCAGTGAACACTTTGAGTCAACACATGGTTGATCCTCATAACATTCACTGGGTTGGTGCCAAGAAACTCTTGAGATATCTCTAGGGCACGATAGACCATGGACTGAGATACACTGCCAGGAGTTTGAGACTCCGTGTATATGCTGATGTTGATTGGGCAGGCAGTGTGGTGGATCACAAGAGCACATCTGAGTGTTGCTTCACACTTGGGTTTGCTTCGAGCAAGAAGCAGAAGTCGGTAGCTTTGAGCACCGCTGAGGCCAAATACATTGCAGCATGTATGGCCTGTTGTGAAGCCATTTGGTTGCGAAAGCTCTTCAGTGAGTTGTTCGAGCATGTGCTAGATGCCACCGTTATCCTTTGTGATAACCAGAGGGGGATTTGTTTGTCAGAGAATCCCGTGTTCCACGATCGATCCAAGCATGTTGATGTCTGGTACCATTTTATCTAGGATATGGTACAGCGAGGCGCCGTAAAGCTCGATCATATAGGAACTGATGAGCGGATCACGGATATTCTCACAGAGCCCCTGGGGAGGGTCAAGTTCCTAACCTTCCGTGAGAATCTTAAAATCGTGGAACGACCCTATTTGGAGGGTCTTGTTGGACAATGAGCTCTGGGAGCTCCAGGGGGGCTTTGGGGATAGCTTCTTGGTGCTACAAGCAACCACAGGGCTAGGCTTGTCAAACCTAGTTGGTGTGCTTCCACCCCACCTTGATGATATTGAGTTGGTTTACCTCTCTTTGATCTGTGCCCCGTATGCATCCTACCCATGGAGTTTCGGAATCATGGGAAGTACCTCTCATTTGGCCAATGAGGTGGGAAATGTGAATAGAGAGCATAGCAAGACCAATGGATGCATCAGAGATTGTCGTACTCTCTATGTCTAGGATGGCACGTGTCCAACCACTTCATCTAGGATCAACTCTAGTGAGGTTTCGGACCTCCAACTGACTTTGGGTCAGTTAAACTAACTTCGAGTTAGTATATGACTCTCTTGAGTCCAAGTGAGGTTTCGGACCTCCAACTGACTTCGGGTCAGTTAAACCAACTTCGGGTTGGTATGTGACTCCTTTGAGTCCTATAGAGGTTTCGAACCTCTAAGCTGACTTTGGGTCAGCCGAGAGTGATGTCTTTGTGACTCACCTTTTGTTTTGAAATAAAGAAGCCAGCGAAGCAAGTTACGGCGGGATGACGCACGATGTTTATATGGCACTGGTGGATGGAGTTTTCCCTATTTGAGAGAGAGTGTTAATTTTGGGCAACTAGGTCCAAACTCCACGTTATGATGCTCATATGACGATGCCAATATTTTTATTGGATTCCTCTTTCGGAGAGGTGCAAGATCGATCTAAAGATCATCTTGATCGGATGAGCAAAACATGTATTTTGAATTTATTCCACATGTGCAAGGTCGACCAATTTATCCCACATGCATAAGAGATGTGTCACACACGCCCACAGATGCCTATATATTGGAGAGACTTGGAGTTCATTACACACACACAAATATTTTCTGTGGAGGCATTTCTCTTCTTTCTTTGAGGGTGTTGGAGCAGCGTTCTTCATTCTGCATTTAGGGTTTCTTTGGTGCAGCATCTTGGTGGAGCATTATTGATGAAACGCCTTGGGGTTGTGTGACACATGTGGGAAGATGACATTATGAAGTCTTTGTTGGTTGAAGCATCCTGTTGATCGTCGTAATGCCACCATTCTTTATCTCTATTTTGGCTTGTCTTCCATCGATCTATTGTTATGTTCTATCTGGATCTTACTTTCATTAAGCCCTAGAAGTTTAAAGTATATTTGCATCTAGTATAGAACATCTTCAGAATTTAACAACAGCTCCATATAATCCACAACGGAATGGAGTAGCTGAGCGGAAGAACAAAACAATAGTCGAGGTAGCAAAATCTATGTTATATGACTAGGAGTTGCCTAGATTTTTATGGGCAGAGGCATGCAACACAGTCATGTACATCCAGAACAGAACTCTCACAGAGCATTGGGGAAGAAAACGCCAAAAGGAGTCTTCACGGGGAAGAAGCCAGAAGTAAGTCATCTAAGGATTTTCGGGAGTGAGGCATATTGCCACATTCCAGAATCCAGACGAGACGCATAGTAAGTTGGATCAGACTGCAGATAAGGGGTACATCGTTGGGTATAGCGAGACCTCAAAGGCATACAAGTTCTACATTCCTATCAGCAGCAAGATTGTAGTAAGGCGAGATGCAAAGTTCATGGAAGATAGGGCTTTCAGAAGATCTTGAGAGATGCCTACAGGTGATCAGTGAGCAGACATTCCATTAGTCCAACAGCAGCAGGAACAGCAGGGAGGACAAGTAGGAGAACAGACACCAGGATCGAGTACAGCGACCAGTACCAACAGGAGGAGGATTTGATTGAGCCTCCCACCACCAATGGTAGAAACAGTAGGGAAGTACGCCAGACGCTAAGGGCCACAGAGGAGTTTGTCGGAGCTCCTAGAACTGACAAGAGGGAGCGTAGACAGCGTGACAGATACCAAGCCTTGATAGCACAGGTTGAAGAACCCTCCAGTTTTCAAGAAGTCGTACAGCACCAAGTGTGGGTGGATGCCATGGTAGAAGAATACAGTTCTATCATGACTAATGATGTCTAGGAAGTGGTACCTAGACCAGAGGATAGATCAGTTGTAGGATCAAGGTGGGTCTATAGGATCAAGTACGCTGCAGATGGCATTGTAGAGAAGTATAAGGCTAGGTTTGTGGCAAAGGGGTATGCACAAAAGGAAGGGATAGACTATGAGGATACCTTCACCCCAGTCGCTAGATATACCTCTATCAAATCCGTTATATCCCTAGCAGCTCAAATGGGATGGGAGATTCACTAGATGGATGTCCAGACAACGTTCTTGAACGGGGTGATAGAAGAAGAGGTGTATAGAACAGCCTGAAGGCTTCGAGACTCATGAGAGGAGAACTCATGTATGCAGGTTAAAGAAAGCCATGTATGGGCTCAAGCATGCACCCAGAGCGTGGTATGGTCGGATTGATAGTTGCAGCAGTTGGGATTCATCAAGAGTGATGTTGATCCCAATATCTACTATCTGATGATGGAGAATGAGTCGCTTATTCCAGTATTATATGTACATAACTTGTTTTTAACATGGTCACCAGGGCTCATAAAGCACTACAAGAAGAGCCTTGAAGCAGAATTCGACATGAAGAATATGGGGTTGGTGCATTATTTTTTTAGGTTTGGCAGAAGAATGGGGAGATCTTCCTTGGGTAAGGAAGATATTCTAAAGAGATTCAGAATGCAGGATTGCTAACCCATGGCAACGCCGATGATCACCAACTAGAAGAAGATAGATGCATCAGGAGACAAGGAAGTGGACCCCACCTTGCACAGACAACTCATTGGGTCGCTCACATATCTGGTCTACACTAGGCCAGACATTTGTTTCGCTGTCAACACCCTTATTCAGTTCATGGTGGAACCAAAAAGGGTACATTGGGCAGCAGCAAGGCACATTCTTAGATATGTGTGTGGGATAGTCGGATATGGGTTGAAATACACCCGAGGAGATGACGTTAGATTGAGCAAATTCACGGATGCAGATTGGGCTTAGTTTTAAAAAACGGCCGATTCGAATCGGACCAGGCCTGGTCGACCGAGCCATTAGGCTTGCCGGTCCGACCAGGCACAAGAAACGGCCAGTTGGCCGGTTTGTTACCGAGCCGGCCGACTTGGTAACAAACCGGCCGACCAGGCCTGGTCCGAGTTAACTCGGCCGAGCCAATTCCGCCGGCCGATGGGCCCAAAAAATCGATTTTTATGGACTTGAAACCGAATTTAATTCTGCTGTTAGGTTTGTTTGAGGTTTTCTGAAGAGTTGTGGAGTTGGTTTTTGGAGCAGCTTCATGGTAATGTTAAATTCTTAAAGTAAAAGGATGAAAATGAAGATCACTTTTACTTAAATTTTTAACATTACCATGAAATGACTCAGGATGCTTGAGAGTGGTTCCAACCTCATTGGATTTCATATGGAGAAAGTAGAATTTTAGATCTCATTCAAAATCTAGCAGACTTATCAGTTTTTCAGGATTTCAGTATTGGGTTATTGCAATGTTTCCATCGAATTTTGTCATGTATTAGGGTATGGAACTCGTATTTAATCAAGAGCACCAATCCCTCTATATACCTTGATGACATGATGTTAGTGACATTGGTTATGTTTTTTGTTTTGATCTCTATATCATCATCCTGTATTGGACAGTGCACTAGGTGCAATTTTGATATAATGGATATATTCATGAGCCTACTTTGATCATATGTTGTCTTTTGTGACTTATCTATATTGTAATGCTTTGTGTTTGGAAACATGAATAAAAATCTTTAAATTTATGTTTTTGTATAAAAAAATTAATATTTAATGTATTTTTTACAAAAATCGAGTCATTGAAACCGAGTCGACCGAGTCATTACCGAGTCATTACCTCGGCTTGGTAGCTAACCGATTCCGTTTTTTAAAACACCGAGATTGGGTGTAGTTCAGTAGACCGGAAAAGTACCTCCGGGTACTACTTCAGCGTTGGATCAAGGATGATCTCTTGGTGTAGCAGGAAGCAGAAGTCAGTAGCACTGAGCTCAACAAAAGCTGAATATATGGCAGCCAACACAACTACATGCAAAGCAATATGGCTTAGAAAGCTGCTTGTGAGTTTGTTTAGGAAGAGGATGGGAGCGACTAGTGTTTACTGCGATAATCAGAGCTGTATCAAACTCTCTGAGAATCCGGTATTTCATGATAGGTCGAAACACATTGATATCAAATGTCACTTTCTCAGAGATCGTGTTCCGCCGTGGGGGGCTGACAAACACTGCAGATAGTCCCCACAAGAGATTAGGTAGCAAGACGTACTCATGAAAGCTCTAGGCAGAGCTAAGTTCATCGAGTCTGGGCGACAGTATGGCGAGACCCCGTTTCACCAAAAGAAACAGATGGATTTCGCTACAAAGAAGATTAGATGAGAGGGGGAGTTGCGTTGCGTATGCAGACGTACAGAGTATGGTCAATAAGAACACAAATGCGTGGTGAAGCAGAATTAGAGTTGCACAGTAGTTGGTGGGGAGTAAGGCCAGACATCAGCAGCGCAATAGGAGGTGGTACAGAGTCAAAGTGATGCTTTAGTAGGTTGCATCACTTGAGTACATTCCTTGCTAAGAGGGAGTGTTGTTTTTTGTAGCATCGGATTTGCTCTAGCCTCAAGATTTTGCAGAGAGGCTAAGACAAATGCATTCTACAAGACCCATAAATCGTTTGGGAAAATTCCACCTGAAAATGATTTAATTAAAATAATTTATCATTTTTTAATGTATTCCTAAGTCTAAACTTGGGAAATATGATTAATTAAATTGTATTTTAATTAGATTTGCTGAGAATCTTCTAGATGAAGATGAAGATCGAGTCCAAAGTAATCTTAGCCATCGATTATGTTTTAATATTGGCCGTTGATATCTCAACGAGAGATTATAAGAAGGAACTCGATGGGCACTTGGAGAACACACTAGTGATAGTACTTAGTTGCCCAAGCAGATCGATTTTCTTAGTAGCTGAAGTTTGGCAAGAGAAAATCGAATCAGAGGGAGAGTTGCAGGTGGGAGAGAGAGAGGTATCAGAAGTAATACGAGAGTGAAGGGAAGTTCTGGAAGGGGCAGCGTAGAGGAAGGACATAGATCACTAATGCATAGGCAGTGACGCTGGCACTGCACAGAGGATGACGTAGTGAGTCCAACGTAAGGACAGGAGGTCCTCTTCTATGTTAGAAAAACGCTGTGAAGAGTGAGAATTTGTTCATTAAATTTTCTCTTAGTGTCTCGTCTTCTATTTTTCTATCCGAAATCTTTGTACATGAATTATTGCTGAAGAATAATAAAGAAACCCTCATTTGCTGCATCGGTTTTCCCACATTGGGTTTTTCTGGGGACGATTGTCCAAAAATTACTGTCATTGTGGTTATACTTGTGCTAGTATTTTTCCTTGCATTTACTTTTCGCAATATTTTAATTGTGAAGTTTGCAATAGAATTTATTTTGATATTTATTGTGTAACACCGTAAATAACTTGATTCAAAATTAATAAGTAGAAGAAATAATATCGGTTGTTGCAATAGGAATTCCGATCTAGGCCCACAATGTCGCTGCATGCTGTCTCGGTAGGACTCTTTTTATAGTCATACTTCATACTACAGAGCTTGTCTGATTGCTTCTGATAGTATGAGAAAATCTCTTGCGAGTTATATGTAGCCATCAACTTCTTGCAAGACTCCTCATATTCCATCATCCATTCTGGCAACACCTTAGGGCTCTCGGGGTAGAGACCTTCTTCATTATCCTTAGGGGATACGCTTTCCAATTCATGTGTCTCTTTGTCCGTACTATCTTCAAGGTATACATCGATCACTTGATCTTGATGATTTGGAGAAGGGTCAAGATACTCTTCCTCAAGCCCATAAACACATTCAATGACCTCTTTCTCTTGAAGGGCCACATCCAACATTTGGCATATGTCTTCATGAGATTGGAAACCCGGTCCTTCATGCAACAAGAAGTGCGTAGTCAACATTTGAAGAGAAGGAATGCTTTTAGGTCTACATAACTCAAGCCAATCGGTATGGGGGGCAATGGATAGGACAAACAATTCCATTTGTTCGTAAGGTTGAGTTATATTTTGCTTTGAAATATACCTCATGAACCTTACCAGTTACCACATGATTAGCTGCGAAATGTGGATCCCCATTGAACGTTGGCATATTCTTCATGGATTTCGATGAGGGATATCTCGGGATCCCTGCCATATCTATGGCGGGAAAATATGCGGTCAACATGTTGCTGGGTCCTTGATGACATGGGAGTTGCCAGGGTGAATGAAATTGCCTTGACAAATGCTTGTTTCACCCTACAAGCATTGACCTTAGAGATCAATGAAGAACTAGGGCTTCGTTCTTCCAATGGAGTCGCCAAGAATGATATATCAATATTGTCTTATGGAGAACTAGACGCACGTCTCGTCCCTGACAATGGTGCTAGAAATGTTGCCATTCAAACTAGTAGGAGACCTAAGAGGGGCTCCTATAAGAGCAACTGCTAGGTCAAGGTAAATGATGAAGACTCAACCCACTGTCACCATAGCTAAGGCTCCTTGCTCTTTATGGAATTTCACTGATGGGAGGAGTCCCAATGTTTTGGGAAGTCACTTATGAGGGATATGTCAATGAATAGGTATGAAGTGACCCCGAAAACCGCCCAAGTTTGGGGATGGAATATAGCAACCACGATGCTCTTATCCTCGGACAAGGTGAGTGGAGAAGGATCACTAGGATCAAACAAAACTTACTTCAAAAGCTCAAATTGATCCCGCCAGGTGCTAGCCTTGGGAAACACAGGGCAAAACTTGGTCCTAGAGCTAGGGCTTGAGGTACCGAGAGATTCTACTGTCAGAATTGGCCCAAATTCGGAGGAGATCAAGGGGACCCACCAACACAGTTGCCTATAGGAGATCAGAGTTTTCCCGTGGCTAGATTCCCAGGAATTTGATGCCGTAGGCAACCTAATGGTGCTAGACTTGGGAAAAAAAGAGAAAAAGTCAAAAATAGGGGAAATTGACCACCCTTTTGTGAGGGACCAGTGCCTAATTCACTTGGGGATATGGAGTCAAGGATGATAATGAGTAAGAATTTGGTTTCGTGTTCAAGGAGGCCCAGAAAGTCAGCTTCGTCCAATGTTAAGGGAAAGATAAGAAAAGTGACCTTCAAGCATTTATACTTCATACGAATGATGCAAGCTTATCGAGAAAAATGATCTCTAGGACATTTCATTCATCTAACAATGGCCCATGCATAGAATAAGCTAAATAGACACATAATTCCACATTTCCATCATGCAACAATTGGCCTTAATTATAGCGAAATCTGGTAGTATGCAACAAGGAAAATAGCATCAAATTTACACTTACAATGTTGGAGAGTATAAACCGACATCAATTTGCACATAAGAAGCTCCAAGATAGAAATAACCTAAATCCATACATCAAAATTCATCCATTATCCAAAAATCTCCACCAAGGAAAAAATGCGAGTTTCTCTTAAGAGAGAGAGATCCCAAAACAAGTGATGATACAAATGAATGTAGCTAACATCAATTTATACCCCTTTTAGGAGTTCAAATTAGCATATGAGCCTGCATTAGCCCCTAATAATAGAATAATGTGCAAATAAAACCCCTATTGGTGACAAGCCCACCAAACTAGCTCATAAGTGGAAAAATAAGCCTCTCAGGAGGTCAAATAATAATATGTACATGTTGTGGGTCGTCCAAAGGCCTAATAATATCTGCCATAATGATGAATAAACTCCTCAAAATATGATGGACAAGTGGGTGGCCCCTTGTTCTCCAAGTAGTAGACCTGTGGTGCTCCTAGTGGGTGTGGGGGCACATAAATGACCCCATGGGTCTCCATATGAGTCGAAGGTGCCTGTAGATCCTCTGCAAGGGCTTGAATGATGGAATGAACGTTGCCATGACATCGAACAAGTCCTGGGACACCTACCAAGGGTGTGGGGCTCCTGTGGGGCGTGCTGGGCAGTGTACCAAGCACATCATTCTCATCCCAAAATTGGATCGCTAGTAGTATCTGAACACCGATGGGGATCCGTGGAGTGCTCTCTGCTTCTGTGGAGGCCCATGGCTCTCTACGCACACCCTATATGTGCCAACGTAGCCATCTAGGGGTTAGGACCCCGTATAGGGAGACCAAACCCAAATGGAAACCACCTGCAATTTTGTATAAGATCCAATGTGTCCCCTAGGCTTCCAATACAACCAGTCATTAGTGTAATCGTGTAAAAGAGCTTACAAATCGTGGAGAACAAAGTGGGCACTTCACAATGGCATGCCCTTCCGTAGTGGGCCTTGGCTTGTGCTAGTGTCTCCATGCTCCAAAGGGGGTTAGCCAAGTACCTTATTAAGTGGTTTCAACCCTTAAAGGGGATAGTATCTCCAAGTTATATCCCTCCAATGGGGGTAGCAAGTGATAAATAAGTGAAATGGAGTAGGGAATGAGAGGGGCAATCCTGAGCCACATGTTGGGGCATAGGGGCAGCCAGATAAGGGGAAGCCCACACTAGGGTATATAATGCGTAGGAGGGAGCAATCGTGGTACATGAGGTGCCCCGACCTTGATTTTTCCACCCTTCTTTATATGCCTCTTGCCTTTTATGAATTTTCTTTAATTAACTGCATGGGGCTCAAGGATAAGAGCATGATGTGTCAAATATAGCAGTGATTACCCCTTTAATGTAGGGCAGTTCTTTGCCCTCCAAGGGTTGGGACAATCATGGTTCTTGAATGACAAAGGAGGCTCATCTAGGGCCTATGGAACCAGGGTGATGGCCATGGGTATGGGGCTGAGCTCATGTATTGGCTTTTGCCCACGTGCTAATTATTTTTGTCTCGACTATCTTTTGCATTTTGTGGTACAATTTCCTGTTAAGTCTGGCCAATTATGCTTTTTCTTTTAGTTGATTCAACCTCTCGGGATCATTCCAGGCCCGACCCAAGGTGGGGGCAAGGGGATAGAGAGGCTGACCCTATGTGGACCCATGGAGGCTATGTGGACTCATGTGGGAGAAACGATGAATGGGGGTATAATGAGTGGAAAGGGAGTAATATATGCGGATAAAGGAGTGGGACCACACACCTAAAGTCGGGGTTTCCCAAGTAGTAGCACCCTAGAACCAAATGGTCAATAAAGGAGATCCCACGGGAGTAAGATGCAAGGGTAACACCCAAAAGAGATCAAGGGGATAGGAGCACAAACTAAGCCCACTCTTTCCGCCAAATCCCCCCATCAATCCATACCCAGAAGTATCCATGATAAGTAAA
>JAXQQM020089171.1:0-34689 GCA_034641835.2 Pinus albicaulis | reverse complement strand
TATGTCACAAAAATGTATATATGTGTCTCTGTTTCTTAACCCTTTAAATGTTAGTAATATATTTCCCAAATATCAAATCTTTAGTAGCCATGCAATGCCATATTCCCTTTATACTTGAAGTGAACGGATGAAAGACAGAGAAAGAAAAGGATCTTAACTTGTCATGCTGCTTTACACAGAAAATGTCAATCTAAAATCCAGAAGAAGTGAAAACATATAAGTTAAAGAAGAGGAGCGCCTATTAAGGATATTTAACTCTTAGACATATAAATATCAAGAGATCTGCAGCTCTAATCACTCTACTTTATTCACAGACATGCGGATGAAATGGAAACCAAGAAAACTCTTCAACATAGATGGAATATTGGAAACTTGCAAAACTTCTTTATTCATTTGATATTGCTCAGTACAAAATTAGCCTTCAAAAGGTTCAAAACTCGGAACCTTCTTCCTTCCTCAAGATGTCTTTAAATACAATCTGAACCAAAATGGTTTCAGTTATAAAACTGATTCTAACTAACTGTAACTACTTAACTACTTCCTGTCACAGAGGTATATGCCTCGGAAACATTTCATTACATTGCATCATTTGACTTGAAAATAAAATAAAAGATGACAAATCCTAGTCTAAAGGAACTAATGTTCCTGGAACAGCAGCTGACTCAATGATTTCTTGTGGCTGTACGGTTACTTGTGGCTGCTTGGCGGGAAATCCTTTTTCTGTATCAATAGTGAATTTCTTACATTCCTTCCAGAGCTTGTCTTGAGTTATTGGAGCATTCTTATAACGATGATATTCTACTGTGAAGGCAACAATATGACTATGAGTGAGATTGCTTGTAAACAATGTTTTCACCATCCACAGCAGAAGGAAATGTCTTTGTAAGAAATTGAAGACTGTTTCTCCCTTTAGTATCTGCGTCTTCTCATGTCGGCCATCTGCTCTGCTTTTTGCAAACACCAACTGATCTTCATACAACTTCCAGGACATAAATTCACCTCCTTCCCTCCAGCATGATGGCAAGCCAGTTCTTATCAATTTATCAAATGAAATGTCAAATTTCTTAATCACCTCTTTGATTACCTGTAGCCGCTTCTCTGATGCTTTCAGAAGATCGTTTTTAATGATCATCTTGCTTACTTCTTCAGCATAAAAATACCTGTCTTGTATCCCCATCTCTTGCAACTCCTCATCTGTTTTGGAATTAATAAAATTCATGAATCTTTTGGCCCAATTTGATCTTTTGATTGCAGCTGGCTTGTCTGATGACAATTCCTTTTCGTGATCAGCAACAATGCCTTTCTCTCTGGCAATTACTTGTATGGAATTCCATTTTGCTTGTATTTCAGAAATGATCTCATTCCAGAGGAGATCCTTAGCTTTAATAAGGGAAATATTTCCCTTCAGTTTCTCCTTGAGTTCCTTAATTTCTTCTTCAGCTTTATGTAGCTTCTGCTCATTTTCGCCTGCCTTTTCTTCCCATCCTTGCATTAATCTCAGAGCTGCATTCTTTTCAGATTGGGCCTGTTTGCAATCTCTCTCCGCCATCATCTTCTCTCCCCAGAATCTCCATAATACAGCTGAGAACTGACCTGTATTGAACATTAAAAGCATCCAAACCAAACTTTCCCGAACCAAACTGGGTCTTCTCCGGACTCGGTACCAAAAATGACATGCAGCGGTTAAATTCTTCAATTGAGAGCTCCTCGAAGTATTGAACCAGCGAATCTTCTGAGAATTGTAAAGGAGAATCATTCTCCGGGAAGCATAATGCCTGACGCATTAATTGAGCTGAAACTTGCAAAACACTTTCTCCCTGAGAGTTCATAACATAACATTTACCAGGGTACATGGACGAAACCAACCAGGAGATGAATTCAGGAAAAACATGGGTCTTAGGAATGCAGGCGAACAGCACTCCAGAACTCTGCATAGCGGAAAACACAGGTGACTGGTCGGTGTTCAAGGTCACTTGATAATGCAAGAGAGGGTGATTGACAGAGGAGGCAGTATCACGGACGTCTTTCTCACTATCTAGGAGAGGGTTCAGAGTGGACAGACCAGACACGGACGCTCGTTTGGCCATGGCTGACGAGAATTTTGAAAACAATTTGGTGCGAAGGTGGCGGGACGGGGTTTAAAACAGGATGACAATCACAAATGAACCATAACGGAACGGAAAACTCGACTTTATAACAACGAAAACCGAAATTAATGCAAAGGTGACGTGGGACGACACGTATGCTGTTTTGCCAACTGTTTAACACTTCAGAGAATGACGTAATGCGGGGGGTCCGTGAGTACGGCCGAGACCTTCAACCCATACCCCCCGCAATCCATCGGAGCCGTTGATCAACGATTCTCGTAGATCTGACTAGTCAACTGCGGGGGGTCGGATTTTGATAACCGGCGAGCAAGTTGACCCCCCGCAGTTGCTTATCCAAAAGCTTCTGCGCGTGATCGCGACTTCCGCTCCAGAAGTTGCTCGAACTTTATGATTAATAAAAGATATAACAATCTAAAGTTTTCCGCTCCACAAATCAAAATGAAAATGGAAACACAATGTATTACTTCTTCGTATTTCTCCTATACTAAAGTATAAAACATTATACTATAGCATATTTCGGATCTTTAAAAATATTTTTTCAAAAACATTTTTCTTTTTCCAAAATTTCAAAACTTAACATAAAAAAGGATATGCGGATAGAATGATCCACAACATCTGGCTCCACCTGGGGATAGTGTTTTTACCACGAAACACTAAGAACCTGCAGATTAGTGCCTTCACCTCGGGCATGGAGTCAAAAATTGCTTGATGGAAAATGTACAGTGAACACTCCGGATATATACAATGATGGATCAGAAACTGCTTAATGTCGGAAATAATGCTTGAGATATTGCCCATTGATAGGCATATCCAGCATTTCTCCTTCCAGATTTTCCAACACGAAGGTGTTATTTCCTCTGACTTCATTAATTTTGAATGGGCCATACCACAAGGGATCAAATTTCCCGTGTTTGCCTTTATCTTCCCTTCGTGTATCCCATCTCAAAAATAAATCTCCTTCCTGAAACAAAACTTCTTTTACCTTTCTATCAAATACTGCCTTCATCTTTTGCTGATAAGTGAGCAAGCGGTCCTGAACCTGATTTCTGCTTTCACTTAATTCCATCACATTGTTCATTCTTCGTATCATGGGGTTTGGTTCTGCTTGGGCATCTTGGAGAAAATAAATCACAGGTTTTACCAATTGTGTGGGAAATAAAGCTTGAGTGCCGTACACGAGCTCATAAGGTGACTTGCCAGTAGACCTTCTTGTGGTCATCCTTGTTGCCCACAAAGCAAAGACTAGCTTCGTGTCCCAATTCTTCTGATTCTCACTGATTGTTTTCTTCAAAATCCTAACCAATGTTTTGTTAGAGGATTCTGCTAATCCATTGCCCTGCGGATGGTAAGCTGTGGAGTGAGACAACGTCACATTATAAGTTTGGAAAAAATTAATAAACCTGAGTGAACTGAAAACCTGAGCATTATCTGTCACAATCTTCACGGGGCATCCAAACCTGCTAAAAATGGTCTCCTCCAAAAACTTCATTACTACCAAATTATTAGCTTTCCTGGTGGGAATTGCTTCCACCCACTTTGTAAAATAATCCGTAGCAGTAAGAATCCATTTAAACTGCCCGCTAGATGGTGGATTAATCTCTCCAATGAAGTCTAATCCCCATTGTCTAAAGGGTTCTTCAACGAAGACAGGAAGAAGAGGTAGAGGAGCCAGTTTTTTCTTTTCTGCAAATAATTGGCATTTTTGACAGCTTCTGACTGCCTTGTAAACATCTGAAAACACAGTCGGCCAATAAAAACCTGATTTGAATATTTTGTGAGCCGTTACCTTCCAGCTGTAATGCCCTCCACACAGGCATTCATGATACTCTCTTATTACTTCTAGAATTTCTTCCTCTGTAAGACACAACAACAACATACCAGCTGGATCCTTCCAATATAATTTTGCTTCGATTATAACATAAGGCTGAGCCTTAAGTTTCAGGGCTCTGTATTTTGCTCTATTAATGGAAGGTGGACATGACAGAAAGCACAAATAATGTACAATATCCTTATACCATTCTGAACAGAGAAATTTATACTTAACTGCTGTTTTTGATTGACTGTCATGCGTTTCTTCATTTGCTTCTTCTACGGGGGCCAGCAAATTGATTCCCAGCGCTTGGAAATTGGATTCTGTCAGTAATTTGGCCAATCCCAATCCTTTAACCAGCTTAGTTGGCTTTATATCTAAATCATACTCCTGTATCTTTGCGATCCATTTTCCTCTTTTACCTTCCACATCACTTTGTACTAGCACATCTTTCACGGCCGAATTGGGGACATACGCCAAAATCTGAGAGTGAAGAACATAAGTTCTGAAAGCTTTCAATGCCTTTACCAGAGCGTACACCTGTTTCTCTAATATGTTATAATTCAGTTCTGCATCACGAAGAACTTTTCTGAAGTATGCAACTGGTTGTTCCTGCTTCTCTTCATTTCTTTGTAATAAAACGGCTGCAATAGTTGATGGAGAAGCAAATGAAAAAATTTGAAACGGCTTCAAATAGTCTGGACTTACCAAAACAGGAGCTTCTTTTAAAGCCTCTTTGATTCTCTGAAACGATTCCCTCGCCTCTTTGTCCCACCTTACCTCAGCATTCTTTTTTAGCATGTCAGTAATCTTTTTAACGATTTCAGCATAATTTGGGACGAACCGCCTCAGGAAATTAATCTTTCCAAGGAAACGCTGGATATCCTTTTTACTTCGTGGCAGAGGAATTGTCTGAATAGCTTCAACTCTGGCAGGATCAATCTTCACTCCTTCTTTCGAGACAATGTGGCCTAATAATTTACCCTCCTCCAGGGCAAATAAAGACTTCTTCGGATTCAGTGATAATCCAAACTTTCTGCACTTCATGAAGACCTTCTGTAAATGCTGTAAATGCTCCTCATCAGACTTCGAAAAAATTGTGACATCATCCAAGTAAACCACTACAAATGTGTCTCCTACAAATGCAATATCCATCGCCCTTTGAAATGTGGCCCCTGCGTTCATCAGGCCAAAAGGCATCCTGGCGTACATGAACGTTCCCCAAGGCGTAGTGAAAGCGGTTTTCTTTTGATCCTCCTTCTCCACTGCTACCTGATTATAACCTGAGAACCCGTCCACCATAGACAGTCTATAAGCGCCAGTCACTTTCTGCAAGACAAAGTCCATTTTCGGCAGAGGATAATTGTCCTTTAATGAAGCCCTGTTCAAGTTTCTGAAATCTACGCATAACCTTATCTCTCCATTTTTCTTTCGAACAGGTACAAGGTTAGATACCCAATCTGAATACCTGAGTGGGACAATTATCTTGGCTTGCAACAATTTCTTAATTTCCTTCTCGATTGGAGCCAATAGCAATGGATTAATCTGCCTTAGCTTCTGTTTATGTGATTTAACTCCCTCCTTGAGTGGAATCTTGTGTTGTATAATGTCCTTATCATATGTTTTCAAATCATCATACGACCAAGCAAAAACATCTTTAAACTGTTTAAACAACTCAACATACCTTTCTTTATATTCCTTCGGAAGCCCCTTGAATAGTTTGACCATCTTAGGCTCTTGTGGAGTACCCAAATTGCAATCCTCCACTGGCTCGTCTTGGTTCCTCTGCTTTTGATCCACAGCAACATCATTAGCCCCAAACAATCTTTCAAGCGGTACTAAGCCTCTGGGTAAGACGTTATCTTTTAACTGAATAATTTCCCGACCACCGATTTCCTTTTTAAAAGTCTTACCAGCCAACTCGTCTTCATCACTTTCCAGATCAATTTGATGATCTTCAAAATCCTCAGTCATCGACAAAAACTGCTTAATCTGCTCATCATCTTCGAAAACCTGCCAATGTTTAATATTATCAGGAATCGACGGCCTATGTCTCATTTCTATCTCATACCTTAGTTTCACGCTGATAGGAGGCTTGAACGTACTTGCTGCAACCGCCAGTGAATCTGCTAACCTGTTTTCTTCTCTCGGCACAAACTGCAAATTGAATGCTTCAAAATAGTTTTCAATCAGATCCCATACTTCATTCCGGTATGCTCGTAATCTGGGATGCTTGGTTTGGCAAGAATTCTTGATCTGCCTTATAATTAACTCTGAATCTCCAAACACAGTCATAGCTTTAATCCCCATCTGCTTAGCTGTCTGCAAACTAATAATTAATGCCTCATATTCTGCAACATTATTAGTAGATTCGAACTCCAATTTGAAAGAAAAAGGCACCAAGTTACCTTCCGGAGAAACAAATATGAAACCCGCTCCAGTACCTTCTTTGGAAAATGCTCCATCAAAATAACACTTCCACGGCTTTTCTGAATGTAATTCCTTATGTACAATTTCTGAATCAAGCTTCCCCTGAGATTCCTCAGCAAATTCTGCAACCTCCTGCAACATGAAACATGACAGATCGTCCTTTTCTTGACCATAAATTGGTGAATTATTGGCATCTTTCTTGGTGGCAGTCCTTTGGAATCTGGTCTCTCTATACAATCTTCTTTCTTCACCATTGAAAATGGGAATAATAGCATATGTAAAGTCCAGTTTCAAAACGCCTCCCAGTTTTGCTCCCCATGACCTAGATAATAACATTCCAAACCTGGCTGGAATATCTGCCACTACAACGTCCATCATAATGCTTTTGGCTGGGATTTGGGCCAATGAGACAACCATATCTTTAATGAGACCTACACACTTAACTCTTTTCGAGTCAAAAGAATAAAGATCTCTGTATGGCTTGGTAATTTGTAAATTTAACTCCTTCATCACACTCAATGGCATCAGATTGTGTGATGCACCAGAATCCAGCATACAATTGTGCAAAACAAAATCATGCAAGAGAAGAGATATATAAAAAGGAGGAACAGACGAATCTACCTCTTCCACATGAGGTCCAAACGTCACCACTGGCTTTTCTTCTTGCAGATTGACTGTATCACTCACTTCATCAGGCTGGGTCAGATTGATAAATTCAGCGATTTCTTTTTTGTAACCCGGGGTTTTCATGAGTTCAAGAAGAGGTACTTGTATCTTCACTTTTTCTAACTCTTTCGACAGACTGAAAGTTTGATTTGATCTTGTCAACTTTTCAGGGTCTTCTTGATCTTTTTTGGAATTTAAATTTTGATTAGAAACTGTGACCACCTTCTCCAAAATGTTAGAATCTTTCTCTTTCATCTGGCATGTTTCAACTTGCTGCTTACCTTTCTGCAGTGGAGTCGCCTTTGGAGTAGGTGCTGTTTCCGGTTCTTTTTCTTCATTTTCTTGCGTCCTCAACCTCTTTTTTGACCTCAAGTCATATTTTTTATGCAACTCGGATTGCATAAAATCTGTGAATTGTTTACAATAATCATCCATTTCTTCTTGATCAAATGAGGGTTCAGCTTCTTCCTCTTCCTTCTCCTCTTCTTCATCAATCTCTTCTTCTGTTTCATCATCTTCCATATATACAGCAGAAATTCGAGCATCATCTTCTCTATCATCATCTTCGTCTGCTGAGCGCGACGGGGCTGCTTCTATGTACAAAGGTGCTTGCACCTGATCTTGATCCTTCCTTTCTCTTTGTAGAATTTGCAAAGGTTGTTTTTTGAATTGGGGATTAAAAACCCCTCTGTTCTGTCTGGCAGGCTTGCTATCTATTTCCAACTTTACCAACTTATTTGAAAGATTTTTAATAACCTTAGTCATGTCTTCGATTCTCTGATCCTGAACTGAGGCTTCCTCCTTAGCTTTTCCTTTATCTGAAACTTTACCAGCAGCAGACATATTTGCTTCAATCTCCAAAGCATCGGTTTGAATCTGCTCCAACGTAGGAGACCTCCTTTCCCTTAGTGTGAAACTAAAATCTGGTTCAAAAGCACCAGCAAAAACAACCCTTGCTCCAATCGGAGGGGGTTTCATCTCAACAGGTAAACTATTATACAATTTGTTAAATCTTTTAACAAAATCGTTCATATTTTCATCGGACTTTTTCTTAATTGCATTAAATTCAGTCAAAGAATAACCATGGTCCCTTTTTTCGCCCCATCTCTCAATGAAACGTCTTTCCAGAGCCTCCCAATCATTAATGGAACCATTCTGTAATCCTTTGAACCATTTCCTTGCCTCTCCACTCAGAGACTGAACGAAAAGTCTCATGACAACATCCAAATGTTCAACGTTTAAATTCTCTGCAAAAGTGCAAAACAGGGGCAGGTGCTGTTCTGCAGTTATTTCATCTTCACCAGTAAATCTTGGGAGTAACTTGAGGTACTCCTGAGGCAAATCATGTAAAGGTTGTGGTAGATTTAAAGGTGCATATCTGTTCATCAAGAAAGCAGGGGCTGCAGGAACTGCCATGTTTGCGCCCGGGTTAACTGCTCCTTGAGCGGAAGTAAAATGAATGCCAGTTGTGGGAAAAGATGAATGGGGTGAGACAACTGATATGGGAATGGGAATTTGAACAATCGCAGAAGAGCTGGCAACTGTATGTGACTGAGTTTTTGTAAAGAGGAAAGGCACAAACTCCAAAGATTGCTCTTCTAATGTGGGTTCTTGAATGGGTGACGGTGATGATTCTTCTTCCGAGAAAATGAGTTTCTTGGAAGCTTTCTTGGATGACAAAACTTGTGAACTGCTGCCAGGTGCGAGCAGCGTGGGTTCAGGTGTAACAACTATTTTTGGTTTCTGGCCCTTCTTGGAAACAAGTTTCTCAGGATTTGATAAAATGGGAACTTTTTGCTGAGAGGTGTCTGACCTCGTGTGAGGTTTCTTAGGAGCCAGAGCTATTTTCAAAAATCACAGCGTACTATTTCCTCCTCTCTGAACAACCAGAGGAAATGCAGAATAAAACCCAGGGAAGAACTTCGACTCTTCGTTCCCCGGCAACGGCGCCAATTAATGTTGTTCCTTGAGAAACAATTCTTGGCTGTGTACAAGAATCCATGCTCAAGACATTAAAGATTATGTCACAAAAATGTATATATGTGTCTCTGTTTCTTAACCCTTTAAATGTTAGTAATATATTTCCCAAATATCAAATCTTTAGGAGCCATGCAATGCCATATTCCCTTTATACTGAAGTGAACAGATGAAAGACAGAGAAAGAACATGATTTTAACTTGTCATGCTGCGTTACACAGAAACTGTCATTATAAAATCCAGAGGAAGTGAAAAACATATAAGTTAAAGAAGAGGAGCGCCCATTAAGGATATTTAACTCTTATACATATAAATATCAAGAGACCTGCAGCTCTAATCACTCTACTTTATTCACAGAAATGCAAATGAAATGGAAACCAAGAAAACTCTTCAACATAGATGGAATATTGGAAACTTACAAGACTTCTTTATTCATTCGATATTGCTCAGTACAAAATTAGCCTTCAAAGGTTCAAAACTCGGAACCTTCTTCCTTCCTTAAGATGTCTTTAAATACAATCTGAACCAAAATGGTTTCAGTTATAAAACTGATTCTAACTAACTGTAACTACTTAACTACTTTCTGTAACGGAGGCACATGCCTCGGAAACATTTCATTACATTGCATTACTTGACTTGAAACAAAATAAAAGATGACAACTCCTAATCTAAAGGAACTGATGTTCCTGGAACAGCAGCTGACTCAATGATTTCTTGCGACTGCACGGTTACTTGTGGCTGCTTGGCGGGAAATCCTTTTTCTGTATCAATAGTGAATTTCTTACATTCCTTCCAGAGTTTGTCTTGAGTTATTGGAGCATTCTTATAATGATGATATTCTACTGTGAAGGCAACAATATGACCGTGAGAGAGGTTACTTGTGAACAACGTTTTCACCATCCACAGCAGAAGGAAATGTCTTTGCAAGAAATTGAATACTGTTTCTCCCTTTAGTATCTGCGTCTTCTCATGTCGGCCATCTGCTCTGCTTTTTGCAAATACCAGTTGATCTTCATACAACTTCCAGGACATAAATTCACCTCCCTCCTTCCAGCATGAGGGCAAACCCGTTCTTATCAATTTATCAAACGAAATGTCAAATTTCTTAACCACCTCTTTAATTATCTGTAGCCGCTTCTCTGATGCTTTCAGAAGGTCGTTTTTAATGATCATTTTGTTTATTTCTTCAGCATAAAAATACCTGTCTTGTATCCCCATCTCTTGCAACTCTTCATCTGTTTTGGAATTAATAAAATTCATGAATCTTTTGGCCCAATTTGATCTTTTGATTGCAGCTGGCTTATCCGATGACAGTTCTTTTTCGTGATCGGTAACAATATTTTTCTCTCTGGCAATTACTTTTATGGAATCCCATTTTGCTTGTATTTCAGAAATGATCTCATTCCAGATGAGATCCTTAGCTTTAATAAGGGAAATATTTCCCTTCAATTTCTCCTTGAGTTCCTTAATTTCTTCTTCAGCTTTATGTAGCTTCTGCTCATTTTCGCCTGCCTTTTCTTCCCATCCTTGCATTAATCTCACAGCTGCATCCTTTTCAGACTGGGCCTGTTTGCAATCTCTCTCCAGAATCTCCATAATACAGCTGAGAATTGACCTGTATTGAACATTAAATGCATCCAACCCAAACTTTCCCGAGCCAAACTGGGTCTTCTCCGAACTCGATACCAAGAATGACATGCAGCGGTTAAATTCCTCAATTGAGAGTTCCTCGAAGTATTGAACCAACGAATCTTCTGAGAATTGCAAAGGAGAATCATTCTCCGGGAAGCATAATGCTTGACGCATTAATTGAGCTGAAACCTGCAAAACACTTTCTCCCTGGGAGTTCATGACATAACATTTGCCGGGATACATGGACGAAACCAACCAGGAAATGAATTCAGGAAATACATGAGTTTTAGGAATACAGGCGGATAGCACTCCAGAACTCTGCATAGCGGAAAACACAGGTGACTGGTCGGTGTTCAAGGTCACTTGATAATGCAGGAGAGGATGATTTACAGATGAGGCAGTATCACGGACGTCTTTCTCACTATCTAGGAGAGGGTTCAGAGTGGACAGACCAGACACGGACGCTCGTTTGGCCATGGCTGACGAGAATTTTGAAAACAATTCGGTGCGAAGGTGGCGGGACGGGGTTTAAAACAGGGCAACAATCACAAATGAACCACAACGGAACGGAAAACCCGACTTTATAAACAATGGAAACCGCAATCAATGCAAAGGTGACGTGGGACGACACGCATAGTGGATGACAACTGTTTGCCAACTGTTTGACACTTCAGCAGATGACGTAATGCGGGGGGTCTGTGAGTACGGCGGAGACCTCCAACCCATACCCCCCGCAATCAATCAGAGCCGTCGATCAATAATTTTCATAGATTTGACCAGTCAACTGCGGGGGGTCGGGTTTTGATAACCGACGGGCAAGTTGACCCCCCGCAGTTGCTTATCCAAAAGCTTCTGCGCGTGATTGCGACTTCCGCTCCGGAAGTTGCTCGGACTTTATGATTAATATAAATATAACAATCTAAAGTCAGTCCGCTCCGTAAATCAAAATGAAAATGGAAATACATTGTATTTTTTCTTCATCTTTTTCCTATACTAAAGTATAAAACCTTATACTATAGCATATTTCGGATCCTCATGAATATTTTTTCAAAAAACATTTTCTTTTTCCAAAATTTCAAAACTTGACATAACAAAAAGGATATGCAGATATAATGATCCTACCGAACTTTTGATGCTTGCTTCAATTCCCGGCAAAAATTTTGTTTGCCCGCGCCACAAGTGTGTCGTCAATTTAAATGGAATCACGAGTTCTACTTTCGAACTATTGTTGAAAAAAAAAATTTAGCCCCGATTCTCACAAAAGTGTAACCCGGGCCTTCACATTTCCGCCCTTATAGATTACATGTTCTCAATATGTTTGAAGAAATTCCTCCCATGTTCTAGGAAGTCTAGGTCAAGTTCTGCCTTCAAGTTTGTATGTCTAACATTGTTTTAATTTCATTATTGATTCTGAGAAGTTATAGGAAGTTATAGGTAGTCATCTGGAGGTTGACCTATAATTTAGGCTCAAAATCTGGGACCGCGTGCTCCTAAATAGAAAAATTGGGTTGCAACAACTTGTATGTAAGCTTGTGCATGTTGTTGGAGGCATCCAATTACATGGAGGCCTTATTGTGGGTGTGGTTGAGGGTCCAAGGTAGAGAAGGAGGGGTCTAGTCTAGAGTTTTGACACCTGGGATGGTTTTTCAGCCCTTGAGTGTCCTGTAACCCCTATAGGATTTTATGAAATGTTGGTTTGTCGTCAGTAGTTTGCCCCACTTCCTAAGTGAGACCTAAGAGGTCAGGTCATGTCATAGGATCCCTTAACTCATGTTTACCCTAGTAGGCCAGTAAAAGTGGGTATATGTGGGAGGGGAGGTTACAAAAAAGTATCAAATTTTCTATTCAACATTGGAAGAATCATAAAATCTTGTGGTCAAAGAGGAATACCCTTTAATGGGTCCAGTTTATGATGATATTAATAGTTTGAGGGTGGACCTAAGATATGTAATGACTTTACAACATAACCAATGGTTCACCATTACATAGTACCAAGAGGTAATTAGGGCCGAGACCTATAATAGTTTATTGATCACTCAAAAAATGTGGAACACTCTCCCAAAACACCTTCAACAAATATTTCCAATGGGTTATCCATCTTTATGTTTAGCACTTAACAAAGTTTTTTTTTAATGCTAGTTCTATATTGAAATATGGAGCGCAGTGGATAAGATTGAAATTTCACTTTTGAATCCTTAGTTTACCTACCAGGAATTACTAGGACCTAGTTCATATTGGATGAGATAAAGGAACATACACACTAACAAGGATTGGAATGTTTCCTTGGATACTATTATTTGGGAGAATTTTGTCATCCATCATACTCCTAGAGCGATGTGCATGCATGACATCCTGAAGGGGAGAATGAGGATGCATGAGGACATGCATCAAGATTAGCATGGGGTGATGATGAGATACGAAATGGACCCTTTTAGCTACAAAATCATTCCTCTCATTTTGACTATAAGTTTCCCTATTTTTATTTATAAAACACATTTATCCTATATATTTGACATGAGCTACTAATTTATGATATATGTTTCATTAGTTTTCTATTTTACATTCAAGTTGTTATCACAAAATTGCGCTTGATTGGTTTATAATCAGACAACTTCATGTAACTATTTCAAACCAACTTGTAACTGAAGCTTAGCCTCTTCAGTTTGAGAGGGCTCTCTCAAAGGGGTTAATGATATTTGATAATGATGAAACTAGATGGCTAATTGTATTTGGAAAATAACTTGATTGTGATGTGTGTAGATTGAAAAGAGTACAGGTCTACAACCATTGGGCTTATGGAGTCAAAAAATCAGTAGGTCAGAGGTAACAGCTCTTGACATGGAAGATGAGGCAGGTAAGAGTTTTTAAGAAATGAAAATCACACATAGAACATAGGGCAACACAATCATTTCATCAATATATGAATTCATAGCATAAACATATGAAATCTAAGTAATAAGGATGAAAGATACTGCAAGGAGTACACATAAAAATATATATTATAAAAGCATTAAAAACACCATCAGAATCTCAGGTCTATCAAGAAAAAGTCATTTGTATTACTAATATCAGTCAAATTACATTAAGCTGCAGTATTGCAAAAAATATCCAACACTTTACAATTTCAAATATTTTCCCTTTAATAGACCTTGTTACATCAGAGATTATTTTCCTCTTGGCTAGATTCATCGAACTCTTCCTATGACACCTTGCATAACAGGAAAACATATGCTTTAATTAGAAAATGACAGCTACACTATAAAATAGTCCTTTTCCTAATAGGACTCAAAATGCTACTTATTACATCAACTACCTTATCTCTTAAAATAGTTATACATATAACAACTAACACTTCACATGTTTGAATAGGCTTTGATATAACTTATCACTACCTGAAATCTTAATTACCCTCCTCAACACATGGAAACATACACTATTTTTTAGGAAAACAGAGGTCTATCTTCAACGAATTCTTCAACTGATAAGCTTTCTCCTTTTCATAGTCTTCAAGTCATGGATGATTTCTAGCAAGGTCCCTTGACCTATTGAATATGTCCAAATGTCCAAAAATTCTCATAAACCTGCTCAAAAATATTCAAAACAGCTCGCTATGAAAGCATGGTAGTTTCATAGCGTGCTTTCGTAGCGTACAAAAAATGACCTTTGCAATCAAAATTTATGATTCTTTACTCTTACATTGTGTTCATTATGACCTGACACATCCTCACTATAATTTCCTCTCCTTGAAAGCCACCAAAAGTGGTTTTAGAAGAAAAATGATAGCTACAGGTGTTTTCGTAGCATTTTCCCGGCTTCAAGCCTAGGAAACGCTACGAAACTGTGGAAAACTGTGTAAATTCCATATTTTTGCCTTGTTTCAAAAATATACCTTCTAGATGTATAAAATTTGTTTTCAACATGCCATTAACCTCTCAAAAAATAGACCAACTTAGTTTAAGAGTCTTGAGGTGTTTCTTCTTCATTGATGATGAGTTGAGCTATGGGCTCCTCAACTACAATCATTTTTAGACCTTTTTTCTCCAACTCATCATGGATCAATTATAACTGTTCTTGGAGGTATTTAACTTGGTTCTTCAACTTTCTATCAGTAGATTTCAAGTGCAGGTTCACTCTTCTGACATGCTTCACTTCTTTCCATAATGGCATAGCCCATTTGATTAATTGTTGTGTGTTATGTAGGGTCGTTGAGACACTGTCAACCTGCTCTTCCCAAGCCTCTTTCATCTTCTCAAAATGAACCTTCTGAAAATTATGTTTCCTTGCCTCCTTCTTCATGACTACTATTTCATGATTTGCTAACTTCAATTGTTCCTCAAGGACTTCAAACTCCATTTTTTCAATAACTTTCTCCTTTCCTTTCTTTTTCTTGCTGACTAGATCTTCTTCTGCAGGAGATGAAAGGTCAATAATGCTTTGTGATGGCTGGATAGTGTCAGTGGCTGGATGAACTTCTTTACTGCTTTCCAAGAGTTTTCTATCATGTCTTTTCATGGGCTTCCTAGCCTGAAACATAAAACCTGCATCCTCACCTTAAAACTCTAATTTCTTTGCTTATTTCGCTTTCTTGATCTTCTTTCCACCCTCATCTATATCCTCATCCTGGACTATAGGAGTCTCTTCAATATCAATAACATGTAGTATGTCTTCTAAATTTCCTTTAACTATTGTTTGGATCCTTGTAATCCTTTTGTTGCCTTGTTTACTCATAGTTGGCTCTTGTTTTGCAGGTTTTCTCAAGGTTGACTTTTGCTTTGAAGGTGAAACAATGGGTGTATCAAATCTCTACAACTGCTCTATTTCCATCATTACTAGCTCACTTTTCTCTACCCCTACTGGTTCAATTTTTTCTTCCACTAAAGGTGATGGTATACCTCTAGGTTCAGGAGTTATTTTTGGGGTAATGGTATCCATTTCAAAACCATTAACAAACAGAAAAGAAGACCAGTATCTGCCTAGTTTTTGTAGCTCATCTAAAACCAAAAATTTTATTAAACCATGATGAAAAAGTGAGGTTTCACTTGCTTCAGATTTAGCTTGAACTTTATCTTCCATTTTTGCTAAGCTTCTATGTAAAAAAAAAGGTAGATCAAGAGATATCTTACCAAAAAAGTGTAGAAGAAGCTTGAAGTGGTAAGAATATACTTTATGATATCTCCCTTCACAAGTGAAGTATTTATGAATGATAAGTAGTAGCTTTGAGAAATTATCCTTCATGCAGCTCCTTGGAATAGAATTTGTAAGGTCAACCTCACTATTTTCTGGCTTGATAAATTCTTTACATTCGTCCATGTTGAATTTGAAACCTTTCAACCATCTTTTTTGTCCTCTTGGAATCCCTGTTGCTGCTACAATGGTCTCTGGTGTTATAGTGAGATTCAACATTCCCACTTTTGTAGTTGTTCCATTGAATTTTAGGGAAAATTCTTTAGAAACCTATACATGGCATCCTTGCAATCTTTGAAAAAACTGCAAACACCCTGTTCTTTTGAAAACTTCTGCAGTTGTTGGGTCTTCATTTATCAGGTTCATGTCTGATGGCTCATATCTAAGATAGTGGCCACCTTTGTTGGTATTTCTCTTTGCAGCCATGGTTTTTTAATGTCTTCTTAGCCTCGCTTGATCAGTGATACCTGCAAACCTTTGAAAATACCAGCCGCATCTTAGGCTCAGTGAATAATTCTCTAGAGCTTAGTAACACGCAAAGAGGGAATGGAGAATGACAAATGACTCAATTTGGAAAGATTTTGAAGTTCGATGACAACTCATAGCATAATGATGACTCATACATGCTTAAAATGGTGATGATGACTTCAGCCATAACCATTGTACCTTGATCTTTACCCTAACTGACTCGAATGACATCTACCCTATCCCTTTCAATCATTTACTGACACCTAACAACTATTTTGACAAGACAGATAGGAATCCTTACTTTTGTAGCATACCTAGTGCATTTTTGGGCAATTTCACTATGAAAGTATTAGCAGTTTCGTAGCGAAAAGTGTGTTTTATCTGTGTATTTCGCTATGAAAGTAGGGTTTCTTGGCTAAAATGACTCTTTTGGTGCTATAAAATTGGGAAATGAAAAATTTCAGAAAATCATGACTGATGTGACATAAAAGGATTTGAATGAGGGTGGGTTTAGACCTTAGGATAGGCTAAATAAGAAAAATTAAAAATTTTCCTTGACCAAGTAATGAAAAATGAATTCTATGACTCTACCTTTTACTCATGAACCTTTAGGACTTTGTTAAATGATGCTTCATTTTTTCCGAGTGATAATAGTGGCTCCACGTGGGATGGTGTGCCCCTGTGGTACACCAAAGAACCTGTAGTTCCAGTGCTACTATCCATCTTCTTGAAGATAAAAAACTCTAAAATTTGCCAAGCTTTCCTTCAAACTCTAATGGCCTTCACCTAGGGCTCAAGATTTATGATCAACTTGTATTTATTAGCATATAAAATGAAATATATACAATGGAATGAATGATCAACAGAATTTAAGAGGAATAATGCTTCAAAAAGCTGCCATTGACAGACCCTATAGCACAAGGTTTTCCATCCATCTCCTGTAGAATGTAAGTGTTGTTCCCATGAAATGCAACTACTCTAAATGGACCTTTCCAAATGTTCTCAAACTTACCATGTTTCCCCTTTTCTTCAATCCTGGCATCCCATTTCAAAACCACATCTTGGATTTGAAAGTTTTCCTCCTTGACCTTCCTGTCAAATGTCTTCTTGATTATGTTTTGAGATTGCTGATTACTGTTATAGACTTCCTCCCTTTTCTCCTACAAAGCTATCAACTGATTAAACCTCCTCTGAATTGCATTTGGCTCCTCCTCCAATCCTTGCAACAACTTCATGACAGGCACTCCGAAGGATGTAGGAAAAATGGCTTCAGCTCCATATACTAACTCATAAGGTGAAGTTCCAATTGATCTCTTTGTGCATACTCTATCAGCCCACAGAGCGTACTTCAACTTCAAATGCCATGAATTATTATTTTCCTGCAACACCTTATTAATAATCATCACAATGCTCTTGTTAGAAGATTCAACAAGACCATTACCTTGTGGATAATATGCAGTAGAATGCCCAAGTGTAATGTGATATTGATGACAAAAACTAATCAGCTTCTTAGATTTGAATGATTGTGCATTATCAGTGATGATATTCATCGGGAAGCCAAACCTAGACAATATATTATTTTCCAAAAATGAAATGATAACTGAATCATTTTCTTGCCTAGTTGGGATTAATTCAATCCACTTAGTGAAATAATCAGTTGCTTTCATAATCCAGCGATGCTGACCTGAAGATGTTGGATGAATCTCACCAATAAAATCTATCCCCCACTGCTAAAATGACACCTCAACATAGATAGGCATCTAGGGTAAAGGAACAAGCTTCTACTTACCATAAAAAATCTGGCATTCATGGTAGGCAGCAATATTTTTGTAGACATCTTTGAACATAGTAGGCCAATAATACCCTGCTCTGATAATATTTTTTTCTATAGCCTTACAATAATGATGACCTCCACAATATCCTTTGTGAAACTCCTCAATCACTTTTTCAGCCTCCTCTTCCAACAAACAGTTCAAAAGAATACCACCAGTATCTTTCCAATACAGATTTTTATCAATGATGCAGTACCTCAAATACTTTAGCTTCACAAAACTTTCCTTGGACTTTGTCAAATCAGCAACCGCTCTATGATGATGTAAGACAAAAACAATGTCTTTGTACCAATTTGAAATGATGTACTTTTATTCAATGGGAATCAACTCTTCATCTTCATCTGAAAATTTTGAAATTTCTGAAATTAAGTTCATGTCAAGATAGTCAAAATTTGACTGTGCCATTAGCTTTGCTAGGCCTTGACCTTTGACCAATTTTGTGGGCTTGATATCCATATCATATTCCAACAAGTTAGCAATCCATTTCCCTCTCTTACCATCAGGATCAACTTGTGTTAGAATGTCTTTCACAACAATATTAGGAACAAAAGCTATAACATGAGAATGCAGAATGTAAATTATGAAATCTTTGATGGCCTTGACCAAGGCATAGGCCTAATTATCTAAGATGTTGTACTTCAGCTATGAATTAGCTAATGTCCTTCTAGAAAATGAAATGGGTTGCTCAGTACCTTGCTTCCCTTTCTGCAACAAAACTCCAGCAATTGTATTTTCTGATGCAAATGTAAAAACCAGAAATTATTTTGAAAAATCCAGGCTGATTAACACTGGTGCTTGAGTGAGTTCCTTCTTAATCTCCTCAAATGAGTGCTTTAATTTTGTTTTCCACTTGATGTCATCTCCTTTCTTCAGCATCTTTGTTATGTATTTTACAATCTCAATAAAATTAGGAATAAACCTCCTCACAAAATTTACCTTTCCAAGGAAAGACTGAATTTCCTTTCTTATTCTAGGCAGATCCACTTTCTGAATTTCATTGACCATTTTTGGATCAATATTAATCCCATATTTAGAAATAATATTCCCAAGTAACTTCCTTGAAGTTAGAGCAAAAATTCTTTAAGTGGGATTAAGAGAAATACCAAACCTTCTACACTTCAACAAAAAATTTTCTAGGTGCTTCAAGTGATCGTGTTCTCTCCTTGAGAAGACTGTTATGTCATCCAGATATAAAACCACCATCTTATCCTTCTCCTCGGCAAAGGCAATGTCCATTTCTCTTTGAAAGGTAGCTCCTTCATTCATCATACCAAAGGGAATTTTGGCATACATGAATGTGCCCCATGGTGTGGTAAAGGTTGTTTTCTCATGATCTTCTAGATGCACAAGTATCTGATTGTACCCTAAAAAACCATCAAGCATAGACATCCTTTGGGAACCAAAAATGTTCTGAAAAATTTGGTCCATATTTGGGAGAGGTTAGTTGTCCTTCAGAGAAGCTTTGTTCAAGTTTCTGAAGTCAATGCAGATTCTAATTTCTCCACTCCTTTTTTTGACTGGAACCAAGTTTGCAAGCCACTTTGAGAATCTGATTGGAATAATAATTTTGGCATCAAAGAGTTTCTTGTTTTCCTTCTCAATCAGAGGCATGAGAAGTGGATTAATCCTCCTCAAATTCTGCTTGAAAGGCTTTTCATTTTCTTTAATGGGTGTTGCGAAACCAGCTCCAAAAATAGAAGAAAAGAGATTTCAACGCCTTAGAAATAAGCCCCTTCGAGGGGGAAACCTCCAATACATTACATGAATGAACAATTCTTGGATGATTCAAATTAAAAAACCTCCTTTCTATATATAGGAGACCATGGGGCCACAATGTAATCCTAGCTGACCTAACAATAAAATTTAAAGGCACAATAATAACAATATGGGGCTTACAGGGGTACAATAATAACATTAAGGGGGCTACACTAACAACAATAAGGGACTATGCTAGTAATATAGGGACCTAACATGCCCCTCTCCTTCAAAAAAGTGTTGTCCTCAACGCTTGAGTAGCTCTGGGTGCTTCTGTATAAAATTCTCATCCTCCCATGTAAAATCTTTAGTGGGTAAGTTCTTCCACTTGATGAGATACTCTGAAATTGATCGATTCTATAGCTGTTGAGTTCTTGTTTCTGTGACCGCTTCAGGTTCCAATATGATTTTTACTTCCTCATCAAGTTCTGGAAATATTGTTTGAACTGGAAGATTTTCACCTATAACCTTCTTTAAGCATGAAACATGGAAAACTGGATGCACTCGTGAAGAAGCAGGAAGTTCCAATTTGTATGCCATAGTACCAATATTTTTCAACACCTTGTAAGGACCATAGTACTTTGGAAATAATTTATTATCCTTCTTAGCTTGCTTGAGGGACATTTGTTTGTATGGTTGTAGTCGTAAAAATACCAAGTCTCCTACATCAAAACTTCTCTCACTGCGATGTTGATCCGCCTGTTGTTTCATTCGATTTTGTGCCAAATTCAGGTTATCCTTTAAGAGTTGGAGAACTTCTTGTTGATGCTCGATGTGATCTTCCACTTCTTGAACCTTTGAATTTTCCCTTAAAGATGATGTGATGGATGGTGGATGATATCCATAAAGTGCCATAAATGGGGTCATTTTTGCTGCAGTATGGAAGGAAGTGTTATACCACCATTCAGCGAGAGGTAACCACTTGACCCATTGTGTTTGTTTATCAAATACAAAACAACGAAGATATCCTTCAAACATTTATTTACTATCTCAGTTTGACCATCAGATTGAGGATGATAAGATGAGCTATGAGCTAATTGAGTACCCAAACAAGAAAATAACTCCGTCCAAAAATTTCCAGTAAAAATGTGATCTCTGTCGCTCACAATAACCCTTGGGTTTCCATGTAACTTTTGAATTGTGTCCATAAATGTAGTAGCAACTGTACTTGCTTTAAATGGATGAGATAATGCACAAAAGTGTGCATACTTGGTAAGTCTATCAACTACCACCATGATGACACTCTTTCCTTCGGAATTAGGTAAACCTGTGATAAAATCCATTGAAATCTCCTCCCAACATTGACTTGGAATGGATAAAGGTTGTAGAAGACCCGGGGTCTTAATTGTCTCAACTTTATTCTGCTGGAAAACCAAACATTCAGCCACAAACTTTTGAATATCATATTTAAGGCCATCCCAAAAAAATTCTTTCTTCACCCTGTGGTAAGTTTTTAAAAATCCTGAGTGTCCTCCTAAAGGAGAAGTGTGCAATTCCAGAAGAATCTTTGTTTTAGTTGGGAATTCTTACAAAGATATAAGCGATCTTTGTACCATAAGGAATCATTTTTCCAACTAAATGTATCAGATGTACTAGGATCTTGCTGCAACTTTTGAATGAGTGTCCATACATCTTTGTCCTTCTTCCATTCATCTCTTGCTTAGGTTATCCAATCTGGTTGGATAATAGAAATGGCACAAAGCAATGCTTCCACCTCTTCATTCTTTCTTGAGAGTGCATCTGCAACAACATTTAGCTTCCCTTTTTGTATATTATTTCAAAGTCATAACCCAACATCTTTGTGACCCATTTTTGCTGCTCTTCTGAAGATAGTCTTTGTTCCAAAAAGTGTTTAAGACTATCATGATCAGTTTTTACCTTGAAGTGTCTTCCAATTAGGTAAGTTCGCCATTTCTTTAGTGCATGCAGTATTGCTAACATTTCCTTCTCATAAATAGGTTTCTGTAAATACTTTCCTTTGATTGGACGACTTTCAAAAGCAATGAGTCTTCCTTCTTGCATTAAAACAACACCAATTCCATTTCCTGAGGCATCACATTCCACAATAAAGGTTTTTGTGAAGTCTGGCGTAGCTAAGACCGGTGCTAGGCACATTACCTCTTTAAGATGTTCAAAGGCCTTAGTTGCTTCAGGAGTCCATGAAAATGCATCTTTCTTCAATAATGTTGTTAGAGGTGCTACTATTCTCCCATAATTCTTAACAAACTTGCGATAATGCCCTGTTAACCCGAGAAATCCTCGCAATTGATTTATGGTTGTGGGGACTTTCCATTCCTTAATGGCTTTAATTTTGTTAGGGTCTACTTTAACACCCTCGTGAGATACAATATGACCCAGATATTCCACCTCTTGTACTCCAAAGAAACATTTGGATGTTTTTGCATATAATTATTTCTCTTGCAATAGTTTGAGCACCCTGTCAACATGTTCAACATGATCCTTCCAAGACCTGCTGTAGATTAGTATATCATCAAAAAATACTAGCACAAATTTTCTAAGGAAGGGTTTGAAAATGGAATTCATCAACCTTTGAAATGTAGAAGGTGCATTGGTAAGGCCAAAAGGCATGACCAAAAATTCATAATGATCCTCAAGAGTTCAAAATGTTGTTTTCGGAATATCTTCAGTCTTCATTCTAATTTGATGATATCCTGAACGAAGATCCAACTTGGTAAAATAAATTTCTCCATGTAATTCATCCAATAATTCATCAATCACAAGAATGGGAAATTTATCTTTAATGGTGAGCTTATTAAGCTCCCTATAATTCGGACACATGTGCCATGATCCATCCTTCTTGTGTACCAATACTATAGGAGCAAAGAAATTACTTTGAATACGTTGAATTATACCCGCCTCTAACATTTCTACAATCATACATTCAATTTCACTCTTTTGGACATAAGGATATCTATACGGCCTGATGTTTGGAGGAACACTTCCCGGAATCAAATGAATAGCATGATCATGATCACGAATAGGTGGGAGTCCTTTGGGATTTTCAAACACCTTGGAATGATTGTCCAAGACTTTTTGGAGATCTGTAGAAATAGATGATTTTGATGTTGGAACTTCTAGTGAGCATAATTGTGCAATTATGCCTTTTTGTTCTTTCTTTAGAAGCTTTGTCATGACATTAGAGCTTATTATCTTTCCCGGCTTCCCTGCAATACCCCATAATTCAAATTTCTTCCCTTCTAAAAAAAATTTCAAGAAAATTTCTTGAAAATTAAAAGCTACAGTCCCCAAAGATTGTAACCATTATACTCCTAGTACAACATCAACACCTCCCATAGGAATGGAAAGCATTGGACTATTCAATACATATTCCCCATGGTTAGCTCAATATTATGGCATTTTCCAGAGCAATTTATAGTTCCTCCATTTGCAACCATCACTTGACATTCTGGTGTTGGGTATAGGAAACAATTCAATTCCTTGGCTACCTTACAATGAATAAAATTATGAGTACTACCTGAATCAATCAACACTATTACCTTTTTCTTCTTGATATGTCCTTCTATCTTGAGAGTTTGAGGAGTGGTAATTCCTGCCAATGCATTACATGATATGGTCAGACTCATTTCTTCCTCCTCTAGGGTTGGTTCCTGGTGTATATCCTCTTCTTGTTCATTTTCTTCTTCCTCTTCACAATCTATGTAAAATAATTTCTTCTTAGCACACTTATGACCTTTAGTGTATTTTCTATCACAACTGTAGTAAAGCCCTTTTTCTCTTTTTTCTTCCAATTTTTTTGGTGTCAACCTTTTAGGTTGTGGAAATCTAGGCGTAGCAACACTTCCTTATTTATAGAAGTGAGTGGTAGGCTTCCTTGTCGCCATAATTTTACATTCAATTTTTCTATCCAACCTGAATGCCTTCTCCAATGAATTAGGTTCCAAAATGCGAACTTCATGTTGGATGTTATCCTTTAAAGTACCTATGAAGAGATCAATCTTGTGTTCCTTTGGAATATAAGTTACCCTTATATTCAATTTTTGGAAGTCCTCAATGTGCTCCCCCACTAAACCCTCTTGTTTGAGATTTATCAATTGGCTAAAGAAGGTGTTTCTCTTTGTATCCTCATCATGTGCTATCATTTCCTCCGTAAAAATTGACCAAGTGACAATTTTTTTATGGGAGAAAAGCCATCGATACCATACAAATGTATTTTGTTCTAAATGTAAAGTTGCAATACGTACCTTTTGTGTGTTTTGCACATTATGTAGATAAAAATATTGCTCCATTTGTAGTATCCATGTTACAGGATCCTTTCCTTAAAACTTCCTCATATCCATTTTTGGAATATGGTGGTTCTTCCCACCAATATTAGTGTTTATGAAATCACGATTAACATTTATTTTTTTCTCATCATGAGTTTCCTCTACTATCTTTTCACCATTAGGAAACATTTCTTGTATCAACTTTGTCAAACCTTCCATGTCTGCTTTTAGATCATTCTTCATGTTTTCCATTTTTTCATTGATCTTAGCTTCCATGTCATCCATCTTAGATTCCATGCCAGCTTCCATGCCATCTATCTTATATTCCACGCCTTTCTTCAAACCATCCATCTTAGTTTCCACACCTTTCTTCAAAACTTCCATGTCATTTTTTGTTGCTCTTTGCGAGAGCGAAATTTGTTGCACTTGCTCTTGTAATTTTGATATGTCATGTTGCCATTTTTCATCTTCATGAGTCATAGTAGAGCATTATAAAGGCTTAATGGGTGTTGAATTATTTTTAGGTGCCATTTTACAAACCAATACTGATATCTATTCTACAATATGCCCTTGGAATCAATTCAACTTGATTCTTCAAACAAGACTTATGCAATTTGGTAAAATAAAATACACACCTTTTACTTGCTTTTGCAGAGCTCTATATTGAAATTGAAAACTAGATATAATTGGAGATCATTAATATATGAAATTTGGCCCTGTAGTAGTCCTCTGAAGCTTCTTTCAAATGCCACAGGTCTTACTTGATTTGGATTCTTCAAGACAAAGCTATGTCCAATGTCCCACAATGACCTAATTATGGACTGGTTCAGTAGAGTGAGCTTGTACGACTTGCCATGTGTCACTGTTTGCTCCTTTGACTCTAAAATGTATAGACAGGAAACTACAGTTCATTTACTTCCAGTCACTTTTTACAGAATTCCAATCCAATGCTCAGAGATAGAGTTATGAATATTTTCCCACGATCACCTCGTTGAGATGAAATTAGGGAGCCTGAAAAAGACCTAACTTCCACAGATCATATCTCCAAAAATATTGCGAACCAAGCTCTGAAATTTTGCGATAGTGTTCCTCAAGATCTCGAATTCGTGCCCTAAAATTTCAGCTTCTGAACCTTCGTAGAAAAAACATCATAGCACAAATTCCGCGATGATCTTTTTAAGTGAAATTCAGGAGCCTACAAAAATCCCTACCTTCCATAGATCATATCTCTGAAAATATTGTGAACGAAGCTCTGTAATTTTGTGACGAGGTTCCTCAGGAATTCGGCTTCACACCTTAAATATTTCATCTTCTGAACCTTTGTAGAAAAAATGTTATAGCGAAAATTCCACGATGACCTGTTTGGAGCAGCGAAACCCTAGAATCCAAAGCTCTGATACCAAATGTTGTGAAACCAACTCCAAAAATAGAAGAAAAGAGATATAAATGCCTTATAAATAAGCCTCTTCGAGGGGGAAACCTCCAATACATTACATGAATGAAAAATTATTGGATGATTCAAATTACAAAACCTCCTTTCTACATATAGGAGTCCATGGGGCCATAATGTAATCCTAGTGGGGCCACAATGTAATCCTACCCGACCTAACAATAATAATTTAAGGGCACAATAATAACAATATGGGGGTTACAGGGGTACAATAATAACAATAAGGGGGTTACACTAACAACAATAAGGGACTATACTAGTAATATAGGGACCTAACAATGGCAATGGTATGTTGAATGATAGTAGGATCACACTTCTTCAAATCAACATAACTCCAAGAAAAAACATCTATGAACCTTTTCATCATCTCAATATATTTCATTTTCATGTCAACAGAAAGAAACTTTTAAAGCTTAATCATTTTTGGCATTGCTGCTGTACCAAGGTTACAACTCTCTACCTCTTCATCATCAACTTGTATCCTAGGAGATTTGAACACATCATTCTGATCAAAAAGCTTCTCAAGGGGTATGAAAGCTTTGGGTATAGAGTTATTCTTTAGCTGTAACACTTCAGAATTTCCCTTTATTTCAGCAAGCATGTTTTGCTGATCTACTTGTGTCTTTTCAAACTCTTCTTTCAATTCTATAATTTTTTTGACTTGTTGGTCGTCCTCAAAAAATTTCCAATGGATAATGTTATCAGGGATAACAGGTCTATGGCAAAATTTAACCTCATATCTTTTAGTGGAATGTGCAGGGATGATAAATAGACTTGCAGAGACAACTAGGGAGTCAGCTACCTAGTTTTGGTCCCTAGTCTTCACAATAAATTAATATTATTGGAATTTATCTAACATCTCCATGATAAAATTTCTGTATGCCCTCATTCTCACATCCTCATGGTCAACCTCCTCCTTGTATATAAATTCGTTGAACTAATATACATGCTTTTCAGCTATAACTCTTCATCACTTCCCCAATTTTTGATTCTAGAAGAATATTTTCTAGCAAGGGCATTTAGGACAACTGGAAGAACAAGAGGGGCATACCTTGTAGGTGCAGCAACAGGTGGAGGTGGTACATTTCCAGCCATGATGACTGGGAATATGGTAGTTCTATGGACAACAACAGTAGAGGAAGAGGAACTATTAGGAGGAGGGATGTTTTTTCTTTGTTGTCCAATCACAATTGAACTCCAATCAGGAAGAGGGACACTAGTTTTACTTCTTAACAAAATTTCAAATTGGTCTAGTTCCTTCAACCTATCCAAATATTATTTCTCTAACAGTAACTCTGAAGTGACTGCTTCCCAAAGCTCTTCTTTATCTTTTTGAGTTACTAAGGCTGAGGTATCAATATCTCTTCTATGTAGGTCTACAACAATTTTAGTTAATTATTTTTCACTTTCAGACCTAAACAAGACTTCTTGAAATTTATCATCAAAATTTTTATCTTCAGGTATTCTTAAAACTTCAGAGGACAAGGATTTTGTATGTAATGGAGTACCTGATATTGTAGAAATGAATTGAATGCATCTAGAGATGGTGTTTTGATTATCTACAATGGTAGGTGGATCTGGGTTAGGATTACTCCTCGTATATCTCCTTCTCGAAGCCACCTTTGATCATATGAATTTTGAATGGAGTCACCAAGGTAGATCCAGCCTCGAACAAATTCTGAGCTCTTTCTAATTTCAGAAGTTCAGCTTCAAAATTTCGGGAAAGTATAATCTTCAAGCTCTCGATAGACACACCAAAATGTTATCAAAAAATTTCACTTGATTGGCTGCTAATCAGACAACTTCATGTAACTATTTCAAACCAAATTGTAACTGAATCTTAGCCTCTTCAGTCTAAGAGGGCTCTCTCAAAAGGGTTAATGATATTTGATAATGATGAAACTAGATGGATAAATCTATTTGGTAAATAACTTGATTGTGATGTGTGTAGGTTGAAAAGAGTAAAGGTATACAACCATTGGGCTTATGGACTCAAAAAATCAGTAGGTCAGTGTTAAGGTCTCTTGACATGGAAGCTAAGGTAGGTAAGAGTTTTTAACAAATGAAAAACATACATAGAACATAGGGCGACACATTCATTTCATCAATATAGGAAGTCAGAGCATAAACATATGATTTTGAGTAATAAGGATGAAATCTACTGCAAGTGGTACACATAAAAATATAGATCAGAAAAGCATTAAAAACTCCATCTAAATCTTAGGTCTGTCAAGAAAAATTCCTCTGTATTACTAATATCAATCAAATTACATAAAGCTCCAGTATTGCAAAAAATATCCAACCCTTTTCAAATTTGAATATCTTCCCTTTAATAGACTTTGTTACATGAGAGATGATCTGCCTCTTGGCTAGATTCATCGAAATTTTCCTATGACACCTTGCATAACAGGAAAACATGTGCTTTAATGAGAAAATGACAACTACACTCTAAAACAACCCTTTTCCTAATAGGACTCAAATTGCTACTTATTACATCAACTACCTTATCTCTTGAAATAGTTACACATCTGACAACTAATGCTTCACATGTTCGAATAGGCTTTGATAGAACTCATCACTACTTGACATCTTAATTACCCTCCTCAAAATCTGGAAACAAACCCTATTTTTTAGGAAAGAGAGGTCTATCTTCAACGAAGTCTTCAACTGATAAGTTGTCTCCCTTTCATGGTATTCAAGTCCTAGATGATTGCTGGAAAAGTCCTTTGACCTATTGAAAGTGTCCACCTGTCCAAAAATTCTCATAAACCTGCTCAGAAACCTTCAAAATAGCTCGCTATGAAAGCATGGCAGTTTCATAGCGTACAAAAAAATGACATTTGCAATCAAATTTTTTGATTCTTTGCTTTTGCATTGTGTTCATCATGACCTGACACATCCTCACTATCATTTCCTCTCCTTTGTAGCTACGAAAATTTGTTTTAGAAGCAAAAAGAAAGCTACAGGTGTTTTCGTAGCGTTTTCCTGGCTTCAAGCCTAGCAAACACTACGAAACTGTGGAAAATTATGTAAATTCCATATTTTTGCCTTGTTTAAAAAATGTACCTTCCAGCTTTATAAATTTGATTTTCAACATGCCATTGACCTTTCAAAATATAAACCAACTCAAAATAAGAGTCTTAAGGTCTTTCTTCTTCATTGATGATGAGTTGAGCTATGGGCTCCTCAACTGCTGTCATTTTTAGACCCTTCTTCTCCAGCTCCTCATGGATCAATTCTAGTTGTTCTTGGAGGTCTTTAACCTGGTTCTTCAACTTTCGGTTACTAGATTTCAAGTGCAGGTTCACTCTTCTGACATGCTTCACTTCCTTCGTTAATGGCATAGTCCATTTGATTAATTGTTGTGTGTTATATAGGGTCTTTGATACACTATCAACCTGCTCTTCCCAAACCTCTTTCATCTTCTCAAACTGAACCTTCTGAACATTATGTTTCCTTGCCTCCTTCTTCATGACTGCTATTTCATGATTTTCTAACTTTAACTATTCCTCCAGGGCCTCAAACTCTGTTTTTTCAATCACTTTTTCCTTTCCTTTCTCTTGCTTGTTGACTGGATATTCTTCTGCAAGTGATGAAAGGTCAATAATTCTTTGTGGTGGGTGGACAGTGTCAGTGGCTGGATGAAATTCTTTACTCATTTCCAAAAAAATTCTAGCATGTCTTGTCATGGGCTTCCTAGCCTGAAACATAAAACCTGCATCCTCACCTTCAAACTCTAAGTTCTTTACTGATTTAGCTTTCTTGAGTTTCTGTCCACCCTCATCTATATCCTCAGCCTAGACTATAGGAGACTCTTCAATATCAATGGCATGTATTATGTCTTTTAAATTGCCTTTAGCCACTGTTTGTCTCCTTGTAATCCTTTTGCTGCCTTTTTATTCACAGTTGGCTCTTGTTTTGCAGGTTTTCTCATTGTTGAATTTTGTTTTGAAGGTGAAACAATGGGTGTATCAAATCTCTGCAACTACTCTGTTTCCATCATTACTGGTTCACTTTTCTCTACCCCTACTATTTCACTTTGTTCTAACACTAAAGGTGATGGTATACCTCTAGGTTTAGGAGTTCTTTTAGGGGTAATGGTATCCATTTCAAAAACACTAACAAATAGAAAAGAAGACCAGTCTCTCCCTATTATTTGTAGCTCATCTAAAACCAAAAATTTTATTAAACCATGATGAAAAAGTGAGGTTTCACTTCCTTCGAATTTAGCTTGAACTTTATCTGCCATTTTTGCTAAGCTTCTGTGTAAATAAAAAGGTAGATCAAGAGATATCTTACCAACAAAGTGTTTAATAAGCTTGAAGTGGTAAGAATAGAATTTATGATATCTCCCTTCACAAGTGAAATATTTCTGAATAATAAGCAGTAGCTTTGAGAAATTATCCTTCATGCAGCTCCTTGGAATGGCATTTGTAAGGTCAACCTCACTATTTTCTAGCTTGATAAATTCTTCACACTCCTACATGTTGAATTTGAAACCTTTGAACCAATTTTCTTGTCCTCTTGGAATCCCTATTATTGCTGCAATGGTCTCTGGTGTTATAGTGAGATTCAACATTCCCACTTTTGTAGTTGTTCCATTGAATTTTAGGGAAAATTCATTAGAAAACTGTACATGGCATCCTTGCAATCTTTGACACAACTGTAAACACCCTGTTCTTCTGAAAACTTCTCCAGCTGTTGGGTCTTCATTTATCAAGTTCATGTCTGATGGCTCATATCTGAGACAGTGGCCACCTTTGTTGGTCTTTCTCTTTGCAGCCATGGTTCTTTAATGTCTTCTCTGCCTCACTTGATCAGTGATACCCGCAAACCTTTGAAAATACCAGCCACAGCTTGAACTCAGTGAAATAAATCTCCACAACTAAATAACATTCAAAGCGGGAATGGAGAATGACAAATGACTCAATTTGGAAATATTTTGAAGTTCGATGACAACTCATAGCATAATGATAACTCATACATGCTTAAAATGGTGATGATGACTTCAACCATGACCATTGTACCTTGAAATTTACCCTAACTGACTCGAATGGCATCTACCATATCCCTTTCAATAATTTACTGACACCTAACAACTATTTTGATAAGACAAATAGGAAACCTTACTTTTGTAGTGTACCTAGTGTATTTCTGGGCAGTTTCGCTACGAAATTATTAGCAGTTTTGTAGCGAAAACTGCATTTTCTCTGTGTATTTCGCTATGAAAGTGTGGATTCTTGGCTAAAATGACTCTTTCGGTGCTATAACCTTGGGAAATGAAAAATTTCAGAAAATTATGACTGATGTGACATGAAAGGATTTGAATGAGGGTGGGTTTAGACCTTAGGATAGGATAAATAAGAAAAATTAAAAATTTTCCTTGACCAAGTAATGAAAAATGAATTATATGACCCTACCTTTGACACATGAACCTCTAGGACTTTGTCAAATGATGCTTCATTTTTTTTGAGTGATAACATCTTCCAAAGATGTGCTCATTAGATCAACAACATAAATTTATGTTTTGAGCATTCAAGACACATTCCACGCAATCTCCTTGTGGTTCAACTTTATTCCTTCTCCAAACTTGTTTAACCTTATTTTAATGCTTGGTTGCTATGTTTTTGTCTTGTTTAGGAGCCCAATTCAAGTTACAATCATGAGCCATATGACCAATATTATGACATTTTTTAGCATTCAATTTTGTACATAAATGAGGAGGTATAATTTTTTCCTGCAAATTTGTTTCTGGGAAGATGATGAGGATCATTATTTTTGTCCTTGTTGTATGCCCTACAATCCTTTTCCCTGTGCCCAAAATTTTTACAAGAGTAGAAATAAACAAAAAATATGCTTTGATACCTGGAGGATGGAGCTTGACTTTATTTCTGCCTTGAGATCCTTTGATGATATCCTCTACCTCTTACATCCTTGAAGCTTTCTCCGCACCTTCTTGGAGCAGGGTTTATTTTAAGGTTATCTTGATTAATCTTCTTGCTTTTGTTGGAACTGGGGGCATCAACATATCTTTCAAGCTTATCCACATCCTTTTTTCTTGATGCATTATAGTTCACATAATTTTTTCTAGAGGGTTCACCTGCATAACCAAGACCCAATTTATCAATGGGGGATCTTTGATGACTTACAATGTCATCTAGCATTTCAAATATCTTTAGACTCTTATTCAGTTGATTAAATTATTTTCTTAGGATATAAATTTATTCTTTCATCCTTATTTTCTAGATGGTTCTCCATTTATTCCTTCATCCTAGTTGCTTCACATGATTGGACCTTGAGAGACATGACATCTGATTTTAAGTTGGAGATATCTTCATCATTTTCTTCTAGTTGGAATGCCATGGCATTTCTTTCCTTTTCTACTTCATCAACTTATCCTTCTAGGAGGTCCAATTGTTCCATAACCTTTTAAGCTCCTTGTGTTTTTTTCTTTGTTTCTTCCAGTTGAGATTTAAGAGAGGAGACCTCTTCCTTGTATTGACCAATATTTTTTTCAATTTTTTTCAAGTCCTCATGTCTTTGTTCAAGATGGTTTGAAAAATTGTCTTCCTTTTTATTTTCTTTGTCCAATTGATTTTTCATGGATATTACATATTCGTGATGCCTTTTCTTGTTTTGATGCAATTCCTCCTTAAGCTTGGCGAGCTCCTTATCTCTTTCTTGTACTTGAATCTTGAAGAGGTCAAATTCCTTCCTATTCTTCTCAAGGTCATGGTCACCATCTTGTGCTTTCCTTTTGAGTTCCTCATTTTATTTTTTCAAGTTGCTTATTTCATCAAGGAAATACAAGCTTTGTCTTAAGATCTATTTCAACTTCTACTTCAAGGATTTCTTCATCATCATCTTCCTTTATTCAATTGGTCCCTTCATTTTTTCTTTCAATTGTCTTCTTTGGCTCATATTGATGTTCTTTGTCATCATATTTTGGATAAGAGGTTAGGACCAATAATCCTTTAGAGTGAATATCTTGAAGCTTTTCCCAAATCACTTTTGCTGATGAACAATATTCAATTATGTCCTTTATAGGATTTGGTAGCCCACTCAAAATTTCCTTCATTAATGCTATTGCATTGTGCAGTTTGGATTCTTCTTCTTCCATTGTGCTTCCAGTAACCATTTCTTCCAAGAATTCAAAACCTTGAGCCATTGATAAATTATTCATTCTTGCATTCCATATTTCAAAGTTTCCATTGAATAATGGAGCTTTCCCAATTTTATTATCCGCTAAGGAGGTGTCACGTTCGAAGGGTTTTCAAGCCTTCTTCCTTGAATTTTCCATTTGTGTTTTAAGGATCTACCTTACAGATGTAAGGTTGAGACTGAAGGAATTGGATCTCATACCAATTATTGGAACAATTATTGCCATTACACCAACACCTACAGGTTTTAGTAAACAGGCATATCGCTAGAGTTAATGAATCCTCAAGAGGCGGTTAAGCACATGTGATGAAACACAAGAGGAGCATTGGATTATCTAATGCCCAACAAAAATAATTAAAAATATCCATTGTTTATGAATTTATTATGTGTACCCCAACTACTGTGACCACAAGCTAACTCCAATGCTTATCTTAGGCTGGATCAACGACCATTCTCACACCTCAGTCCTTTGATGCACTTTATTGGGCTTTGGCGTTGGGAATAGAAAAAAACAAATTGGACCATAAACTTAGCTTCATAATAATACCCAAAAAACTTCTTTTAATGGTCAACTTCCATATCTCTACACCTATATCATCGAAGGTGCCCAAAAATCATATTTCCTCAAATGTCAAATAAGTTGTTTCCAGTTTCAAAAATTACAACCAAAATTAATTCTATGCAAGTATCTATTTATTCCATGAGGTTTGGGAATAATTACCATCTTGGAATCATGATTTCCATTACACCAACACCTACAGGTTTTAGTAAACGGACACATCGCTAGAGTTAATGAATCCTCAAGAGGCGGTTAAGCACATGTTGTGAAACACATGAGGAGCATTGGATTATCCAATGCCCAACAAAAATAATTAAAAATATCCATTGTTTATGAATTTATTATGTGTACCCCAACTACTGTGACCACAAGCTAACTCCAATGCTTTTCTTAGGCGGGATCAACGACCATTCTCACACCTCGGTCCTTTGATGCACTTTATTGGGCTTTGGCATTGGGAATAAAAAAAACAGATTGGACCCATAACCTTAGCTTAGTAATAATGCCCAAAATTTTTCTTTTAATGGTCAACTTCCATATCTCTACACTTGTATCATCGAAGGTGCCCAAAAATCATATTTCCTCAAATGTTAAATAAGTAATTTCCAGTTTCAAAAATTACAACCAAAATTAATTCTATGCAAGTATCTATTTATTCCATGAGGTTTGGGAATAATTACCGTTCAAACCAACAAACCATCTATTTCCTTTCCATTGACAACGCTAAAAAATGTGACAAAAAATCAGAAAATAATGTGCATACATAGACCTTGAATTCTTCATGAACATGAATTTTCTTCTCCTCCCCCTATTTTTTTTTTAACTTTCAAAGACTAATCCTTGATTTCTTGTCAAGTGCAAACATTCTCTTATTGTGAAAAGTAATTAACCATAATATTTAGCCATATATTTTGCAAGAAATTTTGTGGAGATATGCAGCCAAACTTAGCTCATATATTCAAGAAACACACTGAAATAAAAAAGATAATCACACTAGTTGCTGATGACACTTTTTCTTGGAGGAGATCCCCCTAAATTTTTGCAATTTCTACTTTAAAACTCCCCCTGAGTCCATTCTCACCTCAATTTTCTTGGAATTTCTTTCTGCAAATCGCGATGTGCTGCTTCTTATTAAGATCTTTTTTTTTTTTTTTCTTCCTTTTCCAGATGTTTCTTTAAAGACTAGATCCCTTAAGGGATACATGCAACAAGCAATATTTGGCTCTATGGCCCAAGTTATCAAAAATATAACATCTGATATGCCCAATAAATAATGGAAATGGGTTCCTTTTACAATGAATACCTTTATGACTAAATTCATTGAATAAATAACAATACCCATAATTTTTTTTATACCTATAGAATGATGGGCCTGCATTCCCTTGACTAACTGCTCGGGAGATCTCCACATTC
>JAXQQM020083923.1:0-20965 GCA_034641835.2 Pinus albicaulis | reverse complement strand
AATATTTTGTTGTATATTTGGTTACTAATTGTGACAATTAATGACCAAATTAATGATTAAATCAATGACCAAATCTATGACTAAATTAATGAAAGCCAATGACTAAATCAGTGAATAAATCAATGGCCAAATCAATGACCAAATATACTACTAGACAACAAAATTGAGACACGCAATTAATGACTAAGGTAAAAATGACTAAAGGTTGGTCGCGTTATAAGATACTATAAATTAGCTAATCGAAAAATAGTCATTTATATGCAAATTTTAGTCATTTTTTAGTGACTAATCAGTCATTTTTACTAGTGTAGGTCCAAAGGATCATCCTAAATATTTCCTCCTTTGTTTGTTTGGACCTACTATAATATCAATAGATTTCATTGAAGCCTTATTGAATTTAGGCCCATGTAGTGATGTTGCAAGGTTGCATCTTTGAGGGTAGAAGGAAACAACTTCAGCTTCTGCTCATTAGAGGCATAGTCATATTTTCTATAGAGAACCAAAAAATCAAACATGAAGCTATCATGATCCTTAGAGGTTAGGCCATGGAAATGTGGAAGGGTAGCAGGGCTTATATTTTTCATTCTAGCCTCTCCATTAGTTTCTGTAATAGGGAAAATCTCATTTTTCATGTTTTCTTCCATAGTTTGGGTAGGTGAAATAGATTCTTCTTCTCCTATAGGTTCTTCAAAAATTTCAGGTTGATCACCTAGAGGATCTTCTACCTCCCCTGTAGTCGGAGAGGGATGTTCACAATCACTAAAGAGGAATGAAGGTTGAATGCTTGAGGGGGTGGGGGTTTTGGTTATGAATTTCCCTTGGTTAACCCTACTCCTACGAGGCATGAAATAACATGTTTATTTTTTAATTTTTTGCATTTTTTCAAAGAGATGAGACTAATGCATAACATAGAAAAAAGAAACATTGAAGCATAAACAACACCTACTTAGACACCTCCCCAACGACGCCAAAACATGATGGGCTTTGGTATTGCACCAATGATGTTGCAACTCCCAAGGGTTTCTCAGCATAAATTATTAACTTGGGGTTCTCTTGAAGGCTCTAAATTCTTCGCCTCAAAAATATAAGGGAAACCACCAGGTCGGGACCTTAGAGAAGCTCAATTTTCATTTGGAATGGTGGTTCCAACTCGTTAAACTAGGTCCAATTACCTTCTCTCTATCTCTACTAGCTTAAAATATGACTTTCACTTACCATAGAGAAGTGAAATTAGATCATCCCTCTTGTTGACTAGACAAGAAAGTGATCCCTAAGCTAACCTAGGGCTTAACGAAACCAAAACTAAATTTTTCCTCTTTGATAAGAGGACTTCTAGGAATGTAGAATTAAATATTAATGCAAGCTAATCCTAAAATTCAAGCAAAAGGAAAAATATCCTAAGCCTATCTCAATTACGAAGTTATATATGTAACCCAACCGAGAGAAAATTATTTAAATTATTTGGGATTTAAATATGTTTGTCTTATAACGAATATCGAGCTAACGAAGTAGTTCAATTAATTGATATTATGAATACCAAAACACATTTTTTTCAGAGATCTATTAACCATGAATAATAAACCAATAACATTAAGAAGTAGTTCATATAATTCCAATGGAAATAAATCATAATTAGATGACATGTTTGTAAGTAAAAAGTTATTGAGAAATCTTATTTAATTATAAAAACAAAAGAGGAAATTAAAAAAAGATATATGAAGATAATGAACTTGATAGCTAATTCAAAAAAACCTTCATCTTCACATTAAACAATAGTGCTCAACATGAAATACATTTTACACAAATATATCATTAAAAAAAAAAAAAATCATTAAAAATAGTAGTATTTAAAATACAAATTGATTAAAACCTAGTCTCTTGCCCTGTTCCTTGAATTGGTCTCCAACAATATTTCTCAAAGCATAAACTTTGTTGCTAAATGAAAGAGTTGCAATAGTGCAAGCTATTCATCTCATGCACAGTTCAGAATCGAAAAAAAGAAAAATCCCAATAATTATCAAATCTAATATTGACCCTCTTTACCTACATCCTGAAACCCCTATTACAATAGTGTATTAGGAAATACAAAATTTCAGAAGAGAGAAGCCCTTTTCTCATTATACAAACCATTATTTATAATTTACAAAATGAATTCCAAATAGGAGAGTTGTTGAAGAGTAATTATGCTCTAGCAATTTTAATTGGTAAAAATTCATATTCTTTTATCGCTGGAGCAATCCCATTGATTTAAATCTTCTTTTCTTCATCTCTTCAATTGATTATGTGTCAAATCCAATCAAAATTTAATTAAAATTAAAAATATCAAATCTACAAAATAAAACATTTTCCAATAAAAAATTAATTAAATTAATAAATAAAAGTAAATATGAGATTTTTATTGATCCTTGTAAATATCTAATTGGTCAAGGAGAACATAGTTGAATGGATCTGCACTCAACAGAGGCTACGAGCAAATGAAAAGGCATAACATTAAACTCAGAAAATTAATTTTGTTTAAAAATTCAGAGCTTGATCTTCTTCTTAATTTTAGATTCATTAAATGATCAAATCTTATTATTAAATCACATCCAAAATATTCTCCATAATTTTATCTATTCAACGAGTCGTCATTGGCCTCATTTGGCCAAATAAAACTCAACTTATGGACTTCCAAAGTTGAGGTATCAAAGTTGTCAGAATTCTGGAAAATTTGTTTCCTTGAACAAAATTAGAGTTTTTTAAATTAAAATCTAATCCTAAATTAAATCACAATTATTTCTTAATTAATATTAATTTAATTTTAATTACAAAATTAAATTAATTAATTTACAAATAATTGTAGACCAAGTTTAATTAATTACAAATTAAAATGATTTAAAAATTAATTAAAATTAAAATTATATTATATTAATATTATAATTAAATTATAATTAAAATATAATTATATAATAATAAAAAGATAATTATATTATAATAAAAAAAATCATATTTTAATCCAAACTCATAACTGAAAAACATCACTACATAGTCTTTCAATAATATGGAGTAAGAGGAGGGATTTAGTGTATGTGAGGTGGAGTGATAAGGGGGTGAAGGACGCCACCATGATGTATGGAGGATGGAGGTCGAGAGTCATAAGGGAACAAAAACTTTAGGCTAAAATAGAATAGTCACTGTATGAAAATAATATTGGAGATCGGAGGCCATTCATATTGGAACTTTTTAATTGTGTGCAAAAACAAAAAAGTCGATACATTGATATTCTGATATTGGGATATCAAAGCAATTATTTTTGGAAGAATTATTTAGGGGCATTTAAATTTCTAAAGTTTTAGATTAGAAGGAGGTGGTGAGGTGAAATGGGGTCTACTTGGAGCGGAATTAAAAATTCTATGAAATGAACTACAATCACTTTGCAATTTTGAGATTTGGGATTTGTAATTTCTTTTAAATTTAGGAATTCGAATAAATTATCAAGATCTTAAAAGCACATTTTTTAACTATTCTACAATTTGACTAGGTGATTTTGTAGGATCGTTAGTGAAAAATGAATAAATTAGTGAAAAGTAACTAGGAGTTAATATTTAAAATTAATTACTAATTTATTTACAAAAATATAAAATAATATACCTTTTGTACATTTTTTAACTTAGGAGACAAAATTATCAAACTCCAGAGGAGTACCATTTGCAAACCGGATAACCAAATGAGATGAAATAAGTACTAAAAATCGAATTCAGTGAAACAATCAAAATAGAAATCCGACGAAAATGAAAAATTGGCAAAATTGTAGGACAATTAACCTATACAAAATTTTAAAAGGTGATTTAGCCAAAAATTTCTAGAAAAGGGTTCCCATTATTTGAAGTAAACAAGTAAAAAATGGGGGGTGTTATATTTTCCCCACAACATTGGTGACACACTGGGAAGAACCAATTATCTGTGATTAAAGATAATGAATTTTAATTTACCCAAAGGTTAAAAACAAATAGTGAAATCCATTGAATCGTTAAAAAATAAAGCATTTCCATTGGCCCTACTTAAATAAATTAAGATATATGAGTTTGAAAAGATAAGTACTCAAAATTAGACTTGAGTAAAAATCATGAATCCAAATTTAGGTAAATTTTATTTTAAAATTACCTCGTATAAGAAATTGAATAGGGTACAGATAGGATTTTTTGATAAAGCATATATCCATTATTATGAAAAGTCTCAGAAATCGCTTCGTTGCGAGCGAGCTTGAAAAATACCCCAACGAAGTTGTTTTTTATGCCATACAAGCCTAGCCACGCTGTCAGTGAGTGTGCATAGCCCCGATAGGTTTACTTGTATTTCTCATGCTTCCTCTTTTAATCACCCTTTTGATAAGCCCATTTGCAAGCTTTTATTTTATTATGTACCTGAGTGAAAGAGGTGGGATGGTAATAGAGACTTATTTTGATGGATATAATACTTTCATAATGTTGACTCCAAAAAATATTTCCCCTCGACTATCAATCAGATGTTTTATAAAGTGGAGGGGTGAGAGAGATCCATTGAGTTAAACTCAAATCAATTCTTTCCTTGAAAAGATCAACTCTATCAATTAGAAAGGATGTGTGGTTCTCCATCAAAATATTTAAGGAAAGAGGGATTTATGGTTCAATAAATCTATACATTTAATGATAAATGAAATTCTTTGAAATCAACAAAGTAAATATTTCCTATGTATGTGAACCATTGTTAGGTGAGGAAAAGACCTTCCACATGAATCATGGAGGAGCTACCAAAATCACACCAAAACCAAAATCAAAAGGAAACAAACTCCAAAATGAAGTATAAAAATAAATCAGCAAACTCAAAAAATTTAAAAATGAAGAAAGCAAAAGCTCAAAGAAAAATCCAAATTTAAAGAACCAACTCCAACAAGTTTTAACTATAAAGTGTCTCGACAAATGAATAAAAGAAGAAAATTATATGTGTGTTCGTCTTATGTTGACAATCAAGTAAATTTTATCTTGTAAAGTTATAAATGATTAATCTTCTGAATAACAGTGATGATAGATAATATGCTAAACGAGAAGTCTTTTCCTGTTGCAAATTTTCTTGTTTCAAAGCAAAACCTGCATAAAATAATCTCAACCATTTTCTAATAAAAGGAATGATTAAGAAACAGATTAAAGGTTCTGAAATTTCCTAGTTTAGCTGATTTGATGAGGACCATTACTGCCTCTCCCAAAAAATTGAAAGAAAACTAAACAAAGGAGAATGAGTTCCAAATCTGATCTTGTAGAGGCACGAAACATTTATGGAGAGATGCAAAAACAGAGTTTAAGATCAACAAAAACTAAAAAAAAAAATGAAACCGAATGGGAAAGAATGAAAGTGGACATATGAAACTTACCATTGGAAGAATTCCATTTAAAACTTTAGCTGAAGGTATGAATTTTATCCAATGAAGGATAACCTCTTCTTTCGATTAGAATTAAAATCATGAAGGAGTTGAACTCTTTGAAATCTCATGGGCCCAAAATAATTATTTATCGACTCTAACTAATGCAAGCAGTAAACTAGAACAAAACAATGTTTCATGTCCATGGAATCTGAAATAAACCAAATCCATGGAAATGAGAATGAAGTGATGCTTCTTTATGAATTACATCAGGGATTGTTCTCATAATATTGCAAGTTTCATATCCATTCCATGATTCTCCTAAATTGTGCAGAATCAAGACCAAGTCCAAAAAAATGTAATACAGATGTGTAGATGGAGAGGTCTTGAAATTTTGTATCCTAAATATATACTGATATATCAAAACTCAAATACAAGAGAAATACAAATTTAATTAACCATGTTCCATTACCTTTACCTATTCCAAATTCCTTACCAATTACTGCAATACCAAAGTGGTTGCTCAAATTATCCTTGAAAATAAAATGAATATGTTCACTAAAAGATGATTGCGATAAAAAAATGTGCATCCATAATGAGTCAAAGGAAAAAACTTAAACGAACCACACGTGATGGAATTTCTCATTAGCGAAGCAGATTTCTGAGAAGAGTAAAAGAGGCTCATGTGCATACACCATGAATAATGTGTATCTCTATAATCACAAATTCATCTTGATGAATGAATACTTGGATTTGACAAAATTATTATTAAAATATATCCAATCTCTCAACCACCATGATAACATGAAAGAAGCATATATATAGAAAGATAATCAAACAAAACTTTATGTGAACATAGTGAAAGATAAAAATGAAATGATGAGAGACTTACGAAGATTCTTAACCCAATATTCTGAACTAAATAGTTTATGAGAGAATCAAAGTGCAAGGTAAGAGCTAAATCTTTCCAAAACTTCTTAACGAGAAAACATTTGATTAAAAAAAAGAAAAAAGAAAAAGAAACTTGCTTCATTATGTTTCCGGCGACATTTTTTTTGCGAACTTTAATTAAATTTCACCTCTGATACAAGAAGTCCCAATATTTAAAATATTAAAGGGAAGCAAGATCTTGGAAAAAACGTTTTTTTTCAAATTTTACAAACAAATCTTACAATATTTATCATATCTTATAATGAATGATTTTTTAAATTTATAATGTGGGAACATTTTCTTTATAGTACGTCAAACATTCATGTATTAGAGGTAAAAGTTTTGTAATAGTTTATAAAGTAGCTCCAATGACCTTCATTCTGATAATGAGATAATTTGAAGTTTTGTAAAAATGATTGTAAGAGCACTTACATTTACCTGTAAAATAAGCTTTAAAGTAAATGAGTCCTATATTTAATAAATATGAGAATAAATCGGGTGTCAAAGATCTCGAAATTATTTTTTGAAGACAAAATCAACTTACAAAACTCAGGGACCACAAAATTCCAGTGAATATAGTGTAGTTGGTGTAATTTCCTTTACTAAGTATAATGGACATGATAGTGAAGGAAAAGGAAATGTGGATCTCGGAGTGCTAAATATTAGAGTTCTTTTAAATTTTTCTGATATAATACAAACCCAAGAGTCCAATAAGTGAGAAAATATGAAATTATGAGGAAAGATCTCAGAAAAATAAAAAGCAAAGGATTGGGTTTCCAAAATTCACTAATTTAGAGGCTCTAAGTCCCTTCAGAAGAAAGGAATATGACTAAAGGGAAAACAATTGGCGAGTTTTATGCAATGGTTCAACTCATCTTGGAAATTTTAAGATTTGGAATGGGCATAGATAAGATCATTCGCTGCAAGCATTTTGTTTGAATTTTATTTGTTTGTAGAAAATTTGAGAAATAAAAATTTTAAGAGTTTCATTTCAGCTGCATTGATGAGAAACAGAATATGATTATTGACTCATATTTCTAAGTGAAAAACATGAATTCACATGGTTCTTCACACATGAGCGTATTGGAAAAAAAAATATCAGATAAATCTTGTGGTTGTATCTTTGAAACATGCAATATCCTTACCTTCCAATAGACTTTTATTATTAAAATTTAACAGATACAAATATAAGAAGGAAGGGATATCAGATGTACTGTATTGTATATTTTGATATCGGGGGTTGAAAAAATTGAGAGTTGATAGGAAGTTCCGATATGGATAGGAGGGGTTTATTGAAGAATCGAAGGATTAAGAATATCAGAGATCTACGATATGAGGATATCGTAGTATTTTGAGTGATGCTTATATGAAAATTTCCGATATTCAGAATCTTTGATAATGCTACGTAGAAATCCTTTGGGGTCGAGCCTTTTACTATTATATTCACAAAGAAGCGCTTAGTTCAACTTTGCCTTTTTAAAAATTCCCATTTAATAATTATATTAACTATCAGGAAGATTTGATCAGAGAATGATTTTATCATAAATTTCTTGTGAGGAGAGTTATGATATTATAATGATCCAATATGAAACTTATGATAATGTTTTAAAGGACTATCAAGGTTTTAATGAATAGAAACAAAACCAAAGAATACCCAAATTCTAATGAAACAACAAATACTTCCTTGAACATGTTGGAGATTTAGAAATGGTTGCTTGCTTGCTTATTTCAAGTCTCCAAAATAAAGTTAATGAAAAATTGAAAAAAGAAAAAAACTGAAATAAGAAGTAAATTATGAATAAGAGAAACTAACAACAGATGAAGATGAACATGTTAATACATACCTGCAAGAATATTGACTGTAAATTTACCTCATGAATCTTCAAGTTCTCCCATGTTTTTCTCAAGATTCACATATGTTCAACATCATCTACTTATTTAATCTAAAATTCTAAGTAATGAAATTTGATATTGCATCCACCTAAAATTTACATCAAAGGAGAAGAGTGGGGAATATGAGCCTTTTTAGAAATACTTGTGAATAAAAAAAAATGCCAAGTTTTAGCAAATCCTTGGAGTTACTTTATATATGATAAATGTGATGAATTTTTACAAAAACAAGACAATCATGCTTTCGCAAGTGTGTATGATATTATTCTATAAGAACTTTATATGTTCTAAGCCACTTTGTCAGAAAATGAAAGGGAATGCTAAGGGAAAAACTTTGGCTCATTACTTGCTTACTTAAAATATGCAATAAAAAAAAACTACAAACATGAAAGGAATCTAAATATAAATTAATCTATTCATATTACTAACTGAATGAAAAGTAAACATGACTAGGTATGGTGATACTTCCAATGTAACCATGCAAGAATTTTGTTTCCTGCATCTATGTACAGATAAAACATTAATAAAAAAAATAAAAATATAATTAAACTAAGTGAACTAAATTTGAATGCAAAATGTACATTTATTGTTAATATATTTACAGAAAAAACCTTATTTACAATTACCTTCCCTTGAAATGTCTTTTCCAGCTGGATTTTAGTTGGATCATAGAAATCTTGATGGATTTTCATTAATGATTAGAAGATGTTTAAAGGAGATGATAACAAGCTAAATTGTGGAAATGAACTTTTGGATACAATGGACTGTATAAATTTTTTAGGCTTATGTAAATATGTTAAATTATTAATAATATTATATGTAGGAGAATTTTCCAAGTAACTTTCAAATGGGTCAATGAAAAATGGATGGAAATCTGATATAGAATTAAATTGTTGGTCATATTGTGAAAATAAACTCTCTTGTTGACACTTCTTTTGAGATAAAAGGAACAGGTGATAACAAATTAACATCAATTTAAATTCAAAGAGTAATAGCTCTTGATGTTCATGATTATATTTTGAACCTTCATTTACCCATTCAGGTAATGCATCTATTGAGTGTTCAATACTAAACTGCTCAATATGGCAACATAAGACATCTAAAAATTGAAAAATGAAAATAGAAAATAATTCTAAAATTAAACAAAATAATTGAAGTAAAAATAACACGATCAGATTGTAGTTTACACTATTTTTAAATTAATGTTAGAGCACACTTGAGGATGTTTTAAAAAAATCCTTTTTACAAGAATTAGCCATAATAATGGAATTAGAGTGATCGCCAATACAAATTTGTGAATTAGAGAGAAGTTCAGGATTATGAATAGGAGTGAGAATTCGATTATCATAAAAATCATGGATTATGATGGGTTGTTGAATGTTGAAATCACGAGTATGATTAATTATTTGAAAATGAGAAGTAGTTGAAAAAAATTATGAGTTAGAGTGTTATTCATTTTCACATGTGATTTGACTTTGATCACGAGGATTCAATTGAGAAGAAGACAAATCAACATCTTCAATGTTATCTAGTAATCATCATAAATAACTTCACAACATCCTATAACATTTCCTTCATTCTCATATGATGTATCAAAACAAGAAGGAATATGGAGCACATGTTCATTAATGCCAGAAGAATGATCAATGTATGATTCTCTATCTTGATAAAAACTAATAGGAAATTCATTTAAATCAGCCTCTCTCTTTTCTGAAATAACATTAAAACAAAGAGGGGATGAATATATATCAATAAAAATATCAAGATAGATGTGAAAATGAGAATCTAAAGCATTGAATTTGAAAATATCTCTATTTACAAACTCTTGTGCATTTTCTTCATTACAAATTTCAGGTTTATGATTATTTATTTGTATATTAATGCTTTCTTGAAGAATGTTCTTTTGTTTCCCTGAATTTGGAATTTGATCAACATGATCAAATTCATAAATATCTAAAGTAGATTGCATATTATTGAAAACGTCAATTTCTACCTGTACCTGTTGATTTATAATTTGATATTTTGAATTAAATTCATAGTGATTTTCAGATTTTGTGGCAAATGGTCCTTTGATTTTGTTACTAATTTCTTCTTGTAGTTTTTTATCAAATTCTTGCAAGATTTTTGATAATGGTTCATTAGCATGATTATAATTAATACCGTAAGAGGTGTGTACTATATTTAAGAATTGATCATACATGGTTAATGTCACTTCATCATGATTAATATGCACCTATATATAAAATGTTTTGATAATATTACTAGAAATTGAAGGAGAGTCATCAAAGCTTGCAATTGTTTCATATGGATTTGAAATGGGAGGAAGAGAACAAATATATCAAAACCAATCTATCAATTCAATTCCTGAAGGTTTATCTTCAACTTTGAATTTTAAGAAAATTAATTGAAAACTAACGGTAAAATCTAAAAGGGATTCATTTTCAAACCTTCGTAGACATTCAAATTTATCACATACATGTTCATACTCATAACTGCTAAATTTATAAAGGAACATTATAATAAATTGATCTCCACTTTAAATAGAGGCAACTGGGAGAGAATGACACCAGTTTCTATTTTTTCCTAAGAATGTAAAAGTAAAAATTTTGCATAAAATACCTTCATTAATATCATGGAAAATAGAGTTTGAAAAAATTTGGATGAATTGTAAAACATGATTAATTGTAGAAAAAATTCTCTTACCGTTAAACTTTACCTTTGAAAATTGTCTTACCATTTCTGGTGGAGAATCACATATGCACGTCTAGAGATACAACTCCAAATGACAAGTTTAAGAGGAGCCATTGTGATTAAATATAAAATTAAAATAAAATAAAAATTCAAAAGACAACAAGCCTTCAGACCCTCCTTCTAACACCAAAAATTTTGAAGGCTCGAAATTCTCTTCCTCAACAATATAAGGGAGACCACCTAGTTGAGAACTTTGAGCAACTTCCTTTATGTTTGGAATGATGGTTCCAACTGGTTAAACTAGGTATAATTACCTTCTATCTATCTCTATTGCCTTAAATTATGAATTTCACTTACCAATAGAGAAGAGACATCATATCATACCTATTACTGATCAGGAAAGAAAGTGATCCTTAAGCTGATGTGGGGCTCAGCCAAACCACAAAAAAAAAAAATCTTTGATAAAAAAACTTCTAAGAATGTAGAATTAAATCTAAATGCAAACTAATCCTAGAATGTAAGAAAAAATAAAATATCCTAAGCCTATCTCAATTAGGAAGATATAGATCTAACCCAACCGAGAGAAAAGTATTTAAATGATTTGGATTTAAATATGACTGGCTTATAATGAATATTGAGTTAACAAAGTAGTTAAATTAACTGATATTATGAATACCAAAACACATTATGTTCAGAGATATATTAACCATGAATAATAAGCCAATAACATTAAGGTTCATATAATTCCAATGGAAAATAAATCATAATTAGATGACATATTTATAAGTAAATAGTTACTCAGAAATAGGATTTAAGTATAAGAACAAAAGAGAAATTTAACGATATATATATGAAGCTAATGAACCAGATAGCTAATTCACAAAAACCTTCATCTTCACATTAAAAAATAGTGCTCAATGTGAAAGACATTTTACACAAATCTGTCATTAAAAAAATGAAATTTGCATTAAAATGAATAGTATTTAAAATAAAAAATGATTAAAACCTAGTCTCTTTCTCTGTTCCTTGAATTTATCTCCAACAATAATTCTCAAAGCATAAACTCTACTGCTAAAAGCAAGAGTTGCAACAGTGCAAGCTTTGCCTCTCATACATAGTTCAGAACGGAAAAGACAAAGCCCAGTAATTCTTTGATCTCATATTGATCCTCTCTACCTACAGTCTGAAACCCCTATTACAATAGTACTTTAAGAAATACAAAATTGTTGAATATAAGCTCTTTGCTCCTTCTACAAACCATTATTTATAATTTAAAAAATAAATTCCAAATAGGAGAGCTATTGAAGATTAATTATGCTCCAACAATTTTCATTGGCTCAAATTCCTATTCTTCTATTGCTGGAGCAATCCCATTAATTGAGATCTTCTTTCCCTCCTCTCTTCAACTCTTTCCTTGTCAAAACCAATCAACATTTAACTAAAATGCAAATTAAAATAAAAAATATCAAATCTGCAGAATAAAACATCTTCCAATCAAAACTTAATTAAATAAATAAATAAATAAAAATAAATATGAGGTTTTCATTGATCCCTATAAATATTTAATTGTTCAAGGAGAACACATTTGAATGGACCTGCACTTAATAGAGGCTAGGAGCAAATGAGAACACATAAAATTAATTTTGTTTAAAAATTCATAGCTTGATCTTTTGCTTAATTTGAGACTCAATAAATGATCAAATATGATTATTCAACCACATTAGAAATATTTTCCATAATTTTATCTATCCAACGAGTCGTCATGGACCTCATATGATCAAGTAAAATTTAAGTTATGAGCTTCCAAAGTTGAGGTATCAAAATTGCCATAATTCCGGAAAATTTGCTATATAAACCAAAAATAAAAAAAATTAATTAAAATTTAATCTTAAATTAAATCACACTTATTTTTTAATTAATACTAATTTAATTAAAATTATAAAATTAAATTAATTAATTTACAAATAATTGTAAACAATTTTTAATTAATTAAAAATTTAAATGGATTAAATGTGAATTAAAATTCAAATTATATGATATTAAAATTAAATTATATTAAAATATAAGTATATTATAATAAAAATATAATATATATATTAACAAAAAAAAATATTAATCCAAACGCGAACCACACTGGTTGGTTCGAAACGCGTCGACATTGTTCATTGTAATGTGATTATTACCGAAATATTTCTGCATAATTTATCGATGGATCACAGAAGCCAAAAATCCATAAATATTAATCCAAGCTCATAACCAAAAAACATCACTATGTGTCCTTTCAATAATACGAAGTAGGAGGATGGATTAGTATATGTGAGGTGGAGTGATAAGGGATGTGAAGGACGTCACCATGACATATGGATGATGGAGGTCAGGAGTCATAAGGGAACGAAAACTTTAGGTTAAAATAAAATAATCACCTTATAAAACTAATATCAAGGATCATAGGAAATTGCTATCAACACTTTTAAATTGTGCCCAAAAACAGAAATTATAATACACCTATATTCCAATATTGGGATATTAGAGCTTTTGAATATCGAAATAATTAAATCGATACTTTTGAATACTGGTAGAATTATTATAGAGTTCTTAAATTTTAGAATTTTTGTTTTGGAAGGGAGTTGGTGAGGTGAAATGGGATCCATTTTGATTGGAATTAAAAATTCTACAAAATAAACTATAATTACTTTGAAATTTTGAGATTTGGAATTTGTAAGTTTAAAAAAATAAGAATTGGAATAAGTTATTGATATCTCAAAAGAATATTGTTCTATGATTTGACTAGGTAATTTTGTAGAATTATTAGTGAAAAATGAAGAAATTAGTGAATTAGGAGTTAATATTTACAATCAATTACTAATTTATTTACAAAAAAATAAAATAATATTCATTTTGTACATTTTTTAACCTTGGTGACAAAATGATCAAACTTCAGAGGAGCGTCATTTGCAAACTGGATAACCAAATGAGACAAAACATGTATCGATGGAAAGCTTGTTAAAAATTGAATTCAATGAAATAATAAAAATAGAAATACGATGAAAATGAAAAATTGGAAAAATTGTAGGACAATTAACCTAAAGGGAATTTTAAAAGGTTTTAACCAAAAATTTATGGAAAGAGTCCCCATTATTTGAAGTAAATAAGTCAAAAATGGGGGGTGTTGGGTTTTCCCTACAATAGTTTCATACAATATTAGAGTTGACGGTGTTATATGCACACGATGTTAGGTTCTACTCATGTCACCCTCATTCATGAAATAAGATTAAGGTGTTCACATACCACTCCAACTAATTATAGTGAAATGTCTTATGCAGGAATAAATGAACATGATTCTAACTACAAAGGAGAAAATGTCATTCATTACATGTAAGTACTAATTGAACTTTCATGAAAGGAAACAGTTGATATACTCACAGAAATAAATCATGCTACTTAACTTGTACACTTAAATAAATAACCTACTTGCATGCATCATTTATCTACTCACACTTGCTTGAAAATGAGGAATTCAATCTTTAACAAACCTATGAAAAAAAATACTAACTCTAACTGTTTTTTAATATTTGATGATTTGCAGTGACGAAAGGATGAGGTTGGAGTGGTCCTAGAGTATTCCCTAATCATAAAATCACATTGTGGGGTCCATTATTCAACTTAACATGCTAGATTCAAATTATGGAGCTAAACTGGTTGAAGAATGAAATGCTACAGGTCTGCTACAAGAGGTGCTATAGGAGGCCCTGTTTTGCTACAGGAGGAGGGTCCAAGAGATTTTTGAGGAAATAAATGGGGTCTTGAAGGCCGAGGAAGGTGGGTGAAGGTAGAAGGAGGTGAATGAATGGTATGGGAGCCCCTTAGCCAAGCCTAGTACCCCTCGAAGGTCTATCTTGCACCAAAGTTCATGCCCATCATGTTCTACATTTTCCCTAATAGAATGAATTCAGAGACAAAATTTGGAAGCAAGGTGAGGTGTCTAGGAGGAATATGAAAAGGTCCAGGTGAATGTGGAAAGGTGTGCCTGCCGCTACAAACCAACACAGATCCTGCAGCTATCCAAGTATATGCATCAAATTATCATTACTGCAGCAAAGTAAATAATCATGGAAAATATGAGTTGAATTTTACTGAAGTCTACTCTAACCTACAACACAACTTCAATTTTTGAACCTATGCTACTACTTCCTATGTTGCAGAGATTACACATGCAAATAGATTTCAATCCAATAGCTAAAAATTTCTAAAAAATCATAAAAAAATAATTTTGAGTCGTTATTATGGATCTTTCCAATCACTCGTCCCATAAGAGAGGTGATAGGAAAGCCCACAATCACAAGTTTTTCAGTTATAACATATATTGAAAAAATGAAATAATTGAATACTTTGAAACGAGATAAAGAAATAAATACAAGAGAGGGACTGAATCCTATGGTTTGGGCCCAAACATAAGGGTTTCAACCCTCCAAAACTAACTCAGATTCATACCAATAGTAAACTTCTCATTAAAATAAAATGATAGTCACATACATCATGAAAAATAAGAATGGAAAGGTCAAGCGCTGGACTCACAGTATCTACTCCTAGCTGCAATAAAAATTTAAATCCCAATGAGCCTCTTGGTTGGCTTATTTATAAAACAGGTAGTTGATGGCATCTCCCTTTAAAAATAGGAGTGATTCCCTCCAAGATCTCTAGATTTGTGGATTTAGTCCTCCCTGATCTTCACATGTACTTGGAGTCCCTCAGCTACTAGTGAATTCGAGCTATGAGTGAGTTTCTATGATCTCAAGCCTAGTTAAAGAATTAATGAGGTGGAAAAGCCTCTTATATTATTTTTTGGTTATCTCCATCAAGCCCTTACATAGTATATTCCTCCAAAAATGTTTATTTTCCTACAAATTAATCACATTAGGCAATACAATATGACAAACAGCCTTTAGTATTCCTACTAAGAATATTATGGCTAAAAATGAAAATCAATGTGAGAAAATGAAATTTTTAAGGGTTGGAAGATAACACAATGAAATTCAAATATACCTATTGATGGGACCCATCAATGATTACATTGCATCCTGGAAAGATTTTCTTTAAAACCTTGAATTCTTTTTTTTCCCCTTTGTCACAAGTCATAATTGAAACATGCAATGCTAGTCTCCCTAGCCTCTAGATGTGTGATTTGTGACGCACATGGTAAAGATAATATTATTAAGTTGCAAGTTTGAAGTCTAGTGCCTAGTGACTTTTTTATTTCCCTCTAGAAATGTGACATGCGACTAAGCATGTCCTTATTACATGCGACCAAGTCAAGTCACACTATGAAACTACAATTATGACCAGAAAATGCGACTATTACAATAAAGAGTCATTGTGACTAGAAATTGTGACTATGACTACAATAGGTGACTATGAATAGAAAATGTGACTTCAAATATAAAGGGTGACTATGGATAGAAAATGCGACTGCGACTACCAAGTGTGACTGTGACTAGAAATTGTAACTATGACTACAAAGGAAGTGATTGTGACTAGAAATTGTGAATGCGACTACAAATTTCCACTGCCACTAGAAATTGCGACTGCAACTACAAAGAGTGTGACTATAACTAGAAATTGTGACTACCACTACAAAGTTTGACTACCCCTAGAAATTGTGACTACCACTACAAATTTTGACTACCCCTAGAAATTGTGACTATGACTACAAAGGGTGACTGTGACTAGAAATTGTGATGGTGACTACAAAGTGCCCCTTTCACTAGAAATTGTGATTGAAACTACAAGGAATATGAAAGGTCACAAGGAAGGTGAAAAGACACCTCCCCATTTTTATAAATATACCCTCATGCCTTATTTAGAAGGGACTTTAGCACTTGAGCTAGGCTAGCATTAGATATATGTTTTTTGATTAAGGAGCTAGAGGTACTCAGTTCTTAGCAGATAGAAGGGTGAGTTGTGGTGATGCTATGGTTTTTACTTGAAGATTGTATGAGTAGCCCATGTGCCATAGCTACTAGGCTTTGATGAACATACTTGACATGTATTTGAATTTGCAGCATGAAAAATGAGAAGTTATTCACTTTAGACATTGATTTATATACATATTCATAGTGGTTGTATTGGCTATCTAATATTTCCATGGTGTTTTATGTGAGCTTTCATGTCGGTGATACATTTATGAACTAATTTTTAGTTGCATCTAAGACTTTTGTGATCCATAATGTAGATAAATTTCTTTCGGATTAATCACATCATTAGGATTTGTTTGACATTTAGAACCATCTAAAGTGGTTCATCCTCATGACAAGGTGATGAAGAAAATTGATCTTATTGAATAAATAGCGAGGTTGCATCATTGCCCGGGTAAAGCTGTTAAAACTAGTTGCTATTTGACCTAGTTAGTTGTAATATTCTTAATTAGCTTCCAGCTAGTTGGAATATTTTTTTTTTTATCATTTAGATAGATGAATAAGAGGGTAGGGAGACCCATAAACCTCCTTAGTAGGAATAACACCAACTCTAATGTGAATTTGGATCATATTGTCAGTTGGATAAAGCACTCTTATGTGTGAATGGAGGTTGAAGCATGTGGTTGGGGTCAAGTTTGACAAAATCAACAATGCTAGTATGGAGGTAGTGGAGAGTTAATATTGAGGGACAACACAGTATTAGTGGGAGGAAGTCTCCATGAGAGTAGCATCTTTAATGTGTGGGACCAAGGGTGAGAAGGCTCACAAATCATATAAGGAAGGGGATGGAAGCCATAGAGGGCATTCTGAATATTTTTTATGTCTTGGTATTTTATGACTTTCTGCACACTTCAGTTGTTTAGCATAATCTACTGTGCTGTTTAGCACAAGGGTGTTTCTGGACGGAAATCTCACCCTCATCCTCGGGGGACTTCAAGTGCCCACTCAGGATAGGTTCATTGAGCAAAAATTCCACCATCCAGCATCAGGAAAAGCTTCAACCATTATCCAGAGTGCAGTCTCCTTCAAGATTGTGTTGTTTTCCAGGGTCGTAGCAGTCGAGGATTGTTAGATCCAGTTTCTGAGCTTTTTTTCCAGTGAGGGGAGTAGCCCTTCATCCAGAAAGCTAGTGAGGAAGGTCCTTTGGAATTATTTTTTCATCTGGCATCAGGCCAAGTTTCTGCCATCACCTACAGCACATTCTCCTTTAGAAACTGTGTTATTTTGCAGGGCAGTTGCAGTAGAGGGCTTAGTGCCCAAGTTTGAGATTTATATCTCTATTAAGGGAAGAAACCTTTCATTTGGGAGATCTATTGGAGGAATATCAGAAAATTATATATTATATAAACCACCTCCTATCATTTATCTAGTTGCAGAGCGCTATTCAGCCCTAAGGCTGCATTTTGGGCATTTTTCATTTTGTGTATTTTTGGAAACCCTTTTTGGGTTCTCTTGGAATTGTGCTAGAAGGCCTAGGTCTTTGATCCTGAAATTTTATAAGAATTATACCAAAAAATCCATGGAATTTTATCTACAGCAACATTTATCCCCAACAAGAACTGTGTTGTCTTAGCCTTTGAAATTCTTATATAGCAGTTGTTATTCATGTTTTATGTACTGGGTTCTTAGAGGCTTGTTTTGCCTAGCTTGGGTGTCTTCTTCCTCAAGATTTTTTACACATTTCCTGCTATAATGTATAATATAATGGCTTCATGATCTGATCTCATTCGATGTGTTGATATTTCACTACAATTTCCAGTTATATGTTCTACATTCCTATTTTTCCTAATTTGGAATATTATAGTGGTATCAAAACATAATCTTGGCTCAGCCTGTGTAGTACAACAATTATGTCATAATAAGGAGAAGAACCTCTCACAGAAAGGGGAAAGTTGTATCTTAATAAAAATCGAGGATATGATTATATAGATTCCAAAGGAGACAAAGGCAAAACTCCAATATTAGGAGAGGTGGATGAAAAGGAGTTTCCCAATATTCTTCTCCAAACCATGCATGATATTTCCCGAGAAATAAAGGAGATGAGGAGGGAGAAACATAAAGAGTCCCCTAGAGGGTTCCTACATGGAGAAAGCTCCTGAATTTCATATCACTGGTATGAACAACCAGTAAGGAAGCAAGTTTCTCAATGCTCCACTATGCCTACATTCCTAGCAGTGGGAAATGGAGGTGGAGGACCCCAAGAACAAGAGACTCTTGAAGATTATTTTCTAGAGTATGAGTCTCAATCTTAGAGATTCAAAGATAATATGAACTTTCAGGATCTTTGTCATATCAAGGACAACATGAGACCCCAACATAACAATAGAAGTGGAGAATTCATACAGAACAATAATCTACAGCGGACTATTGGAAAATTAATTTTTCCCTCTTTTATGGGTCATCCAAGTGCACAACCAAGTCTTGCGTGGAGAAGCCAAACATCTACTTGCAGTTGAACCAAGTACCAGAGATGGAAGCCATCAAAATATTAGCGTTGTACCTTGAAGGTGAGGCACATGATTGGTGTTTTCATGGCCTTTCTACATTAGGGCATGCCAATGTGACAGCATATTCAAAGTTCACCCAGAGGTTAGTAGAGAGGTTTGATTGAAGAGACCCAGAGGCACCATTTATTTAACTAGCCAAGCTCAAGAAGTCATGTAATCCAGAGACCTATATCTCTAAATTTCTAAGACTTTATGTCATGGTTCCATATTTATCTGCGGCTAGGAGAGTTTATATGTTCATTGATGGGCTAGCAGAGCCTCTGCATGGGTTGGTTAGATCTACTAAACCAACCACACTCCAAGATGATATTGAGAGGGCTAGAGATATACATGATGCTTTGCCAAGGGAAAGAGCTCCATTCCAGCAAAGGCCACCCTTTCAGTCAAAGGGGAATGATGTGAAGGTTCTTCCTCCAAAGTAGAACCAGAACAAAGGGCCTCTTAGTTATGATGTCCGAAGGGACTTGAGGAGGAGGAAGCTTTGCTTCACATGCCAAGAACCATGGGCACCAGGGCATCGGTGTGTTGTAGGGAAGGCACACTACATAGAGGTATTATCTGATAGTGAGGAGGAGGAATAAGAGGAACTAGAAGAAGATAACAATGATGTGATAGCAGGGGATGATCCACCACCACCGAGAGGTGGGAATGGGGCATTTCCTCCAGTTGGAGGGGCCCTTGCATCTTTGTGGGAAGTACCCAAGTATCTGACTTTGAGAGTCCGATGTACAATTCAAGATCAGAGAGTATCATTTTTTATTGATAGTGGTGCTACCCACAAATTTATTGATGTTCAATTAGTATAGAGGAGATCAATACCCATTGATGATTTTGAGGGATTTTCAGTTTTGGTCCGAGGAACTAGAACCATGCAGTGTATGAAGTATGTTCTGGCATTTTCAGTAACCTTAGGGACATATACTTTGACTGATCACTTATTTGTGGTCGACATTCCTAACACTAATGTGATATTGGGTGTGCAGTGGTTGATAACATTAGGAAAAGTCACCATAGCTTGGGAGACTTTGCAGATGGAATGGGTAGATAAGAAGAGTGGTAAGCATAAGATGATCAGCGACATTCACACTTATTCACCTCAGGTAGCTTCTACACATAAGGTGGAGCCTGATTTACGTAGTGGGAGCAAGGACACATCAATCCACTTAGATATGTAGTTGGCTCTGAACCATGATGTTGTATTATTTGGAGGCATTCCAATAGGAAGGCCCCTGGATCGGGATTTGGTTAAATATTTCTCACAAAAATTTACACCATTCATAGACATGGCTGAGATGGGAGCCTTGGGTGACTCTAGCATGGCACGGAGAGTCTTTGGTAGGCTCAAGGAAGAGATGGATATGCTTCCAGTATCAATATTACCAACTCTTACCAAGCATCTTGCTTTGAGAGGAGATGTTTCAGGAGTGGATCATGGCACAATCATGGTGCAAGGGGGCTACTCCATGGCCTTTGAGAGTCAAAGGATACTTCTGTTGGAAATATGATGCAGAGTGTTGTCCTTGATGGCAACCCACTGAATGAAGATGAAGACATGTGACAGTTGACATGTGTTGTCCTTGATGGCAATACACCTGATGAAG
>JAXQQM020079229.1:0-15279 GCA_034641835.2 Pinus albicaulis | reverse complement strand
CCTTGATGATAGAATACCTTTCAACATTTGAGCCTGAACTGTCACCCGCTCATTTAAGAAATACTTTTCAAAAATGCAGTTAACACGATATCGTATAACATGGTCAGGTTTTTTATCTCCATATGTGTGAGTGTCAACATTTTCTAACATCTCATTATCGATAGTGATTTCATCTGTACATATCCAAAAAAATAGTACATATTCAACAAATAACTAAATTAATAAATATATCTAAAATTTCAAATATTTTTCAAATTAGCTCATCAAATAAAAATTAAGCTTCACATTTTACATTAGGAAAATTTTAAATATATCAATAGATCATAATATTTACATTTACATACCTGCTTCAATTTCTGCTTGAGGTTGATTTTCTTCTTCAATATTTTGAGGAATATCTTTTTCTATTTACATTAAACAAAATATTTTTCAAACTAGTTCATAAAATAAAAATTAAGCTTCACATTTTACATTGGGAAAATTTTAAAAATATATCAATAGATCATAATATTTACATTTACATACTTGCTTCAATTTCTGCTTGAGGTTGATTTTCTTCTTCAATATTTTGAGGAATATCTCTGTCTGTTTACATTAAACAAAATATTTTTCAAACTAGTTCATCAAATAAAAATTAAGCTTCACATTTTACATTAGGAAAATTTTAAATATATCAATAGATCATGATATTTACATTTACATACCTGCTTCAATTTCTGCTTGAGGTTGATTTTCTTCTTCAATATTTTGAGGAATATCTCTGTCTGTTTACATTAAACAAAATATTTTTCAAATTAGTTCATCAAATAAAAATTAAGCTTCACATTTTACATAAGGAAAATTTTAAATATATCAATAGATCATAATATTTACATTTACATACCTACTTCAATTTCTGTTTGAGGTTGATTTTCCTCTTCAATATTTGAGAGGGCTTCTAACTTTCTTTTGCGAGATTGTCTTGTCTCTTCTCTACGTTCCTCAGGGTCTCTTTTTCGATCATATTTTCTCGCACAAGTTCTTCGATTTCCCATGATAATAGGGTATGAAGTTCAAAAATTTTCCTTCAAAAAATTAGACAATAACTCAATTACAAAAAATATCACAAAAGATTTAATTTAAAAAAATTCAGTGTAAATTTTTTGCAAAAAATACATACTCCAATCCAAAACACTTTAAAAACTTCGAGAGAAAAATGTCTTATAAAAATGAAACGAAGCTCAAAAGATTTAATTCAACTCAAAACACGTACATACCTCCAAGAAATGTCTTTTGAATGTACGTCCAAGAAATTTTTTTAAGTTCAAAACAATTTTTGCCAAAATCAGGCCGCCTCCAAGAAATGTCTTCCAAAAAAATTCTTTGTAAAATGAATTTGCTTCCAAGAAATGCTTTTAAACCCAAAATTTGAAGATAAGTTTTTGAACCCAAACCAAGATCTTTATAAAATGAGATGAAATGTGCGAAATGTGCGAAAATTGTGAATCATTTCGCGGCAATTTATATTGCCGCGAAATGTGTTTTAGTAGGGGCTCCGCAAAACTTTCCAACCGATGAAAAGATATACAATAGTTCGGCCAATATTTTTATTAAAAGTTTGGCCGAACTATTAAGACGTTATATTTAACGAGCCTACGACGGAAAACATAGTTCGTCCGAAATTTGATTAAAAGTTCGGCCGAACTAACGCGTCACCAATTACGCAAAAACCAGGTTCTGAATACGGTTCTGCAACTTTGCACTGATTAAACTCCATGAAAAGTTGTTAATTAACTGTCGGAACCAAGACAAGCATTTTCAGAATTGAATCTACTTTTAGGAAATATAACTTTTATGGAATTTCATAAACGTTTATTAATTTTAATTATTTTTCTAATAAAATGGGTGCAAACAATTTCTGAGGGTCATTGTGATTCAGGGAAATCAAAATTTTGTATCTCCCAAAATACATTGTAAAAAAAATTTAAAAAATTATGGGGCATTACATTGGTCCGTCGTCTCTAATGGGTAGCTTTTAGATTTTTAGTTTATAACTTATATGTTAAGAAATTTTTTGCGACGCGAAACATATCCAAAATACACAGTTTTTCGTATTGGACCAGTTCAAAAAATTCTAGTAATTATGATATGCATCCATTGGCTTTGTAAATATGATGAAACCAAAGTATACTCTGTCTAGATTGTTGTAACACATTTTGTTTTCTCAAAAACACAAATTTTCAATGAATACAACATTGCGTCATAACATGAATTCTTATGAATCCTTTGATTGTTAAGAAACACACACTCAAAGAAATGCTAAGTTGACATATCAAATCTGCATAAAAAAATTTCAAAAAATAAGTAATAGAAAGCTAACAAAATTTCTCACAACTTTTATTTTTATCGAAAAATGAAATTCTACACAGAAAAATTGTTATAGTTTGCAGAAAGTTGAAGAACCGAAAAAATGAAATTTTTTTCTCAAAAAAGGGCAAAAAGTGAATCACCTTCACATTTTCACTAAATTTAAAAATACAACTGTAATAGAGCTGCATATAAATGTCAAATATCTGGTGGCACTACATCAAATCTATAACTAATTGATGCATGGATTCTCGGTTAAATCAGATCCGCGCATATAAACCAATAAATCCTTCTTCCATTTCATAAACACTCAAACAGTCGCATAAGAATACCATTAACTTCAACGTCAAATATACAAATCAAAAGAGAGCTTATTCAAACAAAATGCATATATTAATAACGTAAAAGAAATCTTCGGCCACATATTACAATGGAGAGCTTCTCTCAACTCTTGGACGTTTACAACAGCTCTCAAATCAATTCACACTCTCTCTTAATTCCTCACTTCTCACCTCTCTTCCCTATTTTCTTCTTTACACAACTCTCCTATTTATACACAAATATGGATTTACTCCATTCCAAAAATATTTCCCCACAAATCTCAACTAAATCTAATTTAGATTCATTCTAGGTGTGGACTAAACAAAGTCCCGTACATAGAATTCCTACTCCCTAAATTTGCTACCTAATTCTATTTCACTCATATGCTTTTAATTATTAAAATAATATATACAATAATCCTCACCTTTATATTTTTCTCTCTTAAATTATTAAAATGAATAAAATAATTAAAATGTCTCACCCCCCTTATTACATAATTAAATAATGAAAATTGATCTTGATGCTCCTACATTAGAATCTCAAGGTTGAAATTAACCATGATTGCCTGATCATGTGTTTCGGATCTTTGTCTTCCTGGATCCCATATCTTATGCTGCAATTCTCTATTTGTTGTTGCTTTTGTCTGTTGTTCTTCACTAGGTCTCCACACTTTATGTTGCATTGCCCCACTGGCTATGCTTTCACAGTCTTTTGTTGTCTTCCTCTTGCTTCTTCTTATTTTTTTTACTGCTGCTAGCTTCTTCCGGGATACTTTCATCATTATCTGCCTTATAAGTTCAATTTCTCGGTCCAATAGATTTTTTCCAACATTTGCAATAAAACCAGTACTCACAAAACACTTATTAAAATAAAAAACATAAGGCTTCAGTGCCTCTTTCTCCTCTGGCAACATTTCAGTATGCTGCTCTGAAATTTCCTCTTCCACTAGCATATCAGTATGTTGATTTAAATCCTCCATGAGACTGTCAGCTAGTCCCTCCTCCATATCATCTGTTTCAAGAATGTCTCCTTGTTCTTTGTCTTTCAGCAACTCACCCTGAGTATAGATCCTCTGCTTTTCCAGCTTTCATCTTTGAATATCTATCCTTATATATAACTGAACAATCTCAATCGGAGTAGAACTTGGAAATTTTACACAAATTTCCATACCTTCATTTGTTGCTGACCAATCATCAGATGGCCCTTCTTCCTTTGCTTCAATATTCTGCTGAATATTTCCATGATATCCCTCTGTCTTCATTTATTTCTGAGATCTTGCTATCTCAGCATCATTCTGAACATATTTCAAATTCAAATTATTCTCCTTAACAAACTTCAAAGTTTGTTCAACATCTTTTGATGTACCTACAACCACGCACAAATCATTAGTTGTAAAAACATAAGACCTTGTGGTCCCACTGGATGTTTCAGTTATCGTATTCCCTTGCTGCTCTGGATCCTTCATTTGATTTAGTTATTCTGTAGATTTCTCTTGTATGACATCACTACTTTAAAAAATTAATGGACCATACGCTAGCTCACATATCAAATCTCCCTTTAAACTGAGTAACTCTTCCTTCAATTGAACATTCACTCTATGCTCCCACTTCACTTGTAGTCTATGCCATGTGACTTTCCTCGTCATACTCCATCCATATCTCTGGTCTACTTTACTTCTCCGTAACATTTCCATCAACAACTCAAGATGGAAATTTATCTCAGCTCTCTCTCTGTTAATCTGCTCTTGACTCATTCTCATGCCATTTGACTTGGCATCTGCCTTTTCATTTCCCCTACTGTGGCTTTCTTCAAAACCTCTGCAATGACCTTTAGTAGTCATCTTTGTCTCTATATTCATGAGTTCCTTACTCACTCATCATGATCTGTACTAAAGCCTCTGCAACAACAAGTCCTCCTTACTGCCACTTACCACACCAATCCTCCCTCTGGACTTGGTATTTGGAAAGCACCGGTTCTCTATTCTCTGGAATCTATTTGAGCATCTCTCTACTCTCTCTAGGCTTCAACTCACCTACACAGAACTTTCCTTCTTATCCAATCTCCATTGGAATTCTTCAAGGTTCTACCCACACTTTGCTTTCATTCAGAAACTATTACTAGTCTCTTTCATCAGTACTTTTAAAACTGTGATCTTCGTTTGCTGAGATCGGCAACCTGAATTCTGCAATAATATCTTCAAACCAAAGTTAAAATAAAACATATCAACTCACCTTCAAGATCTCTGTGTGATCTTGTTCCATCTCTCATCTACACTGTATCTCTATGTGCTATCATCTTTCAGACTCAAAGCCTGATCTCCTTTTAATCTCTTCATCAAACATGCATTCTCTATAAGTCTCATTTAATTAAAAAAACTGAATCTTCAAAAAGAGCTATTACCAACTACAAGCCTTGATTCAAATTGACACAACCAAGACTGCTAAGAATCCACACTATGCATAATAAACCTTCTCATTATTGAATGACATGAATTTAAATCAAAATCCACATGGGTTGCCCAACCTTCATACCTTGTCACCATACAAACCATGATAAAATCCGCTTGAAGTTAATTCAAGACCTCAACGTTAACACTTCAATATTAATATCATAACCCATGTGATGTATATAATCCCCACGCAAATGCTATGCGGACTTGTTAATACCGCATTGTCACTGTGCATTAAACATATTACAAAGCTGGAACGACAGTGCCTCCCACGCAAATGTAATGTCAAACCACAGCATATGTACGACGTATGGCATTTGACATCCAACATTGCAGAGACAGCAACGCTTCCACATTGGAAGCCGGCCCAAACCAAACACAAACGTTTTGGTCTTCACTCCTTACAATCACAGTTTGTAAATATGACAGCTCTCTGATGTCGTGGCTCTTTAACTCGTATGTCGACCCTGTGATTTCATTCCACATTGATGGTAACCGATATATGGTTGCTGGTGCTCTAGCTATGTCGATCATGCCTTTCTTCCATTTGCAGTAACTAACATATTACATTGGCCTGTGGATCTACGGCCATAACCATACTCCTTACTCTAGCGCAGAGTGTAACTTCAATTCGCTCTTACACTCACACACTCCTTTACTGCCCACTATACAAATGCAAATTCTTTTCAAGCACAAATTATATAAATGCCATTAAACAAATCAAAGTGATCTTTAAGATTTCAATGTTTGAATATACCATAAGCAAATAGAACTCGTTGATTTTATTGAATGCCAGCAATAAAAAATGAGTGCTATTGGGTTGCGTCCATACTTCACGAGTCACCATTGCAGTCTTTACAACCGCCTGCAGCTTCAGTGTATGGTATGTATCGTAGGTTGGGTTCTGCAACCTTGTCAAACTTCTCCCACGTTCACTACCGCACACGGCTTCATATATTGCAGAACTTCACAACTCCTCCAATCGTGGCTATGTGTTACTTGCTGTCGTGGGTTTGGGTTCGAAATATCCCAACAACGCAGTTACATTCAAATGTCTGCGGTTACCTTTGTGATTCCGACTACGCTGCACTAACACTGTCCCTTCAACCATACATTGTGGCGATCTCGGCTCTGGTGTATGATATCATAGGTGCTGAGCGCTCTACAAGGTATAATCTCTAAGTTCAACGTGGCCTCTATCACTGAATTCAACACAATCATTGAATTGCTTCCCTCTACTAACAGATTGATTGTGCCTCCATTGGCCACAAACGAGGCTCAACCAAATGTGCCACCATTCAATGCTACCTCAGTGCGTTTCTTACTATACGCAGAGTGGTCCTCTGTGCCAGACCCGTTTGCTGTGTAGTGGTATTGTAATTTACAATTCAACTTTGTTGTCAACTTTGCTACTATGATTTATAGCACTGCAATTGCATCGACTCAACTCACAACTCCTACAGGATTTGATCACCCTCTCCACATCGTTCATAAAACTCTACTGCCCATTGCAATGGCATAGCTCTCTATCTTTGTGTTAGCTGTTGTTGACTTCGTGGCTCAGTTGATAGCCACTCATGAACTCTGCGATGTATGGGCTGCTAGTTAACCCATGCTTCTTTGCTATGGAGTCACATCTTCTCAAACGTATGCAGACTCCCTCTAATTGCTAGGTGTGAACCTTTCAAACTCAATCACACTACCTGGTCTCATGTGAGATGTAAATTGTCTCCTCTATGGCTAACGTAGAGAGGAATATCTGGCGTTGGCTATGGTGCCTCTTCTGATGTGAATTCTTCTTTCATTCACAGTTGCACACACAGTATATATACAAACTTGCAGATTTTAAAACAGGCATCTTAACAAGCTCTGATACCAAATGATGCAGGGATTCTGGGTTAAATCAGATCCCTGCATATAAACCAATAAATCCTTCTTCCATTTCATAAACACTCAAACAGTCGCATAAGAATGCCATTAACTTCAACATCAAATATACAAATCAAAAGAGAGCTTATTCAAACAAAATACAGATATTAATAACGTAAAAGAAATCTTCGGCCACATATTACAATGGAGAGCTTCTCTCAGCTCTTGGCCCTTCGACAGCTCTCAAATCAATTCACACTCTTTCTTAATTCCTCATTTCTCACCTCTCTTCCCTGTTTTCTTCTTTACACAACTCTCCTAGTTATACACAAATATGGATTTACTCCATTCCAAAAATCTATCCCCACAAATCTCAACTAAATCTAATTTAGATTCATTCTAGGTGTGGATTCAACAAAGTCCCGTACATAGAATTCCTACTCCCTAAATTTGCTACCTAATTCTATTTCACTCATATCCTTTCAATTATTAAAAGAATATATACAATAATCCTCACCTTTACATTTTTCTCTCTTAAATTATTAAAATGAATAAAATAATTAAAATGCCTCACCCCACTTATTACATAATTAAATAATGAAAATTGAGCTTGATGCTCCTACATCACTAATACTAGTAGAGATATGTCTATATAGAATATGGACAAGTGTGGAGACTTGGTCAGAATGATAATATTCACTCAGAATTTCTTTTTGTGGAACAAATGTGTAGTTTTTTACAAAATCAACTATTGACAAAATGGTCCTTCGTGGAAAAACTTCACGAAATTTTCTGAATTGCAAGTCCTACCATCGAGCTCTATGGGAATGCTTGGTGTATTTATAAATTTTTGCCTCAAACTTTCTCAAAAAATCTATCACAAAAAATTCATCTTCTTGTAAATCAATTCTTTTAGCACTTGTAGTACTACTTGAACCTATCAATTATAGATATATTCATTTCTCTTCTATTTCGCTTTCAAGTTGGACAATGATTGATCATTTATATCAGTATGATATTTGTTTTGAAATTTAGTCAAGTTTCCACAATCATCTCATTTTTTACCACCAACACATTTCTTTTGGTAAAATAATTCATGGCTTTCTCTTCCACGTATAATTTGAGATATGAAATCATGGATAGTGGAAGGAAGACGTGGATCTTTCCAAAATGTTTTACCAAAATTAAGGAATGTGTCATAATATAACTGAAATTCCACATGATAACGACAACAAGTGTCACATACAGTGATAGGTTTTACATACCATGGTTTTTGTTGCACAAAAGCACTGATTGAGACATCAATTTCACGATTATCTTTTTTGAACTTGTTGAACAACTCTATCTGAGTGGTGTCCAAGATGTTTTGCATGTTCTTCGTATTGATTTCGTGTTATTCTTCTTCGCATCACATCCCTTGCTTTTGGTGAAACATGTGAATTTTTCATCCAATATTCATATATTATTTTTTTAACATTTTCTTCAAATCTATCTTTGTATAGTTGCCTAAAAATAGTTTTCTAACAAGTGATTTCATCATTTACATCTATTTGCAATCAGAATTTCTGATGTTTGTGCAAAGTTTTTCGTGAGGTTCCTAATGCTCATGTCATAGATTTTACCAAGTGATTTTCTTTAGTACTTGATGAAACAGCTTCCATTTGTATTTCTCTTCGTGCATCTAAATCACTTTTATTTCTAGATCTTCTAATTGAATTTAGAGCACTATTTATATTTTGTAGCACAATTTCCTTCATTTTTTAAATCTTTTGTTGATTTTCGAATACCCAATAAAGTCGTAGCTTCTTTTAATTTCCTTGACGTTAAGAGTATTTTCAACATTTGGGCTTGAATTACCGCAGTTTCATGTTTGAAGAACGAATCAATAATGTGATTAACACAATATCGTATGACATGGTCAGATTTTTTATCTCCATATATGTGAGTGTCAACATTTTCTAACATCTCGTCATCGATATTGATTTCATCTGTACATATTAGAATTTAATTTACATAATACGTTTACATATTCAATAAATAACTAAATTAATAAATATGTATAATTTCAATAATACACATTCAACATATATATATATATATATATACACACATACTTGGTGATTCAATTTCTTCACTTGAATTTCTTTCAACATTTTCACCATCTTCAATCATTGGATGAATATCTCTTTCACTTTCTCTTTCAAAATTTTGTATCTCATCATCACTGTTTTGAGGAATATCTCTCTCTGTTTACATTGCAAAATATTTTTCAAATTAGTTCATCAAATAATAATTAAGTTTCACAATACAAGTTAGTCAAATTTTAAATTTGAAATTTATAATATTTACATTTACATACCTGCTTCAACTTCGAGTTGAGGTTGATTTTCCCTTTCAATATTTGAGTTTTCATCTCACATTTTTTGGCGATATTCTCTCACCTATTCTCTACGTTCCTCAGGGTCTCTTGTTCGACCATATTTTCTCTTGCAATTCCTTCAATTTCCCATGATAATTGAGTATGAAGCTCAAAAAATTTCCTTCAAAAATTTAGACAGAATCTCAATTAAAAAAAGCATCACAAAAGATTTAATTTAAAAAAAAAAACTCATTTTAAAAAAATTACACAAAATACATATTTCAACCCAAAACACTTAGTTTTAAAAATCCGCCAAAAAAATGCCTTCTAAAAATGAAATGAAGCTCAGAATATTTCCTTCCAAGTCCTGCAAAAAAACTTCATTTAAAAAGTTAGACAAAAACTCATTTTAAAAAATCATTATAAAATATTTACTTCAACCCAAAACACATACTCTAAAAAAATGTCACTTTAAAAATACCTCCAAAAAATGTCCATTGAAAATTAAGCCCAACCTCTTAAAAAATGTCACTTTAGAAAATACCTCCAAAAAATGTCCTTTGAAAATTAAGCCGAAAAAGCCTCTAAAAAAATATCACTTTAAAAAATACCTCCAAAAAATGTCCTTTGAATATTAAGCCCAAGAAGAGTCCTTTGAAAATTAAGCCCAAAAAAATTCCTTTGTAAAATCAACCCAAATGAAGAAATGTGTGAAATTATGCGAAAATAGCCAGTAGTCTCTTGTTTTCATTGGCTATTTATATAACCACGAAATGTTTTTTTGGAGGGCTTCATCCAAATTTTCTGGTCGACGTAAATTCGATTAAAAGTTTGGTCAAAATTTTGTGTCGTTAGAATTAACGGACGTCGAGGCAAAAAATAATTTGGGCGAACATTTTTAAAAGCTTGGTAGGAACTAACACATATGCAAATATTACACAGCAGCTTGGCTACGAACACATTTCTTCAACTTTGGAATGATTAAACTCCATGAAAATTTATGAATTCGCATTAGAACCAAGACGAGCATTTGCGAGAATTCAATCTACTTTCGGAAATATAACATTTATGGAATTTCATAAATATTTACTAATTTTAATTACTTGTTTAATAAAATGGATGCAAACAATTTACGAAGGTCAGAAGGTAATTATGATTCGGTGAAATCAAAATTACGTATCTTTCAAAATACATTGTAAAAAATTAGAAAATTATGGTGCATTATATTGGTCGTCGTACGTAATGGGTAGATTTTAGTTTATAACTAATATGTTGAGAAATGAGCCGAAACATATTCAAAATATGCAGTTTTTTCATATCGATCGCTCAAAAATTTGCTGCCGAGAGGCGAGCCCACCAGCCCAATATGACCTCGATGTCAGGTGGGTCACGTCATCATACAAAATGTCGGCTTAAGTTTTAAATTAAAAAATTATATATAAAATAAAAATGGCATTGTGCTAGAACATATATCAATTTTTAATACAATTATGTATTATTTATATAATTTGAATGGATAGTAAATTATATACATGAATTTGAATGGATCATAAATTTACCTTTAACAAAAAAAATTACCACATTGAATTTCCAAATTAAGTAAAATTTTAAACATCTTTACTCTTTACTAAAGTCAATACCATTTCCTAAGTCAAAGGAAAAGAGTTAATTCAACACAAACAATCGAAATCCAAAATCTTTTAATATTTCTTTTAATTAAATATTTGTAAAATGAATTTATACTTACTCTAGAGCTATGGTAAATAAATAAAAAAATATATAAACTAGATGTATGGTAAATAAATAAAAATTCTTTTTATATTTATTCCATAAACCTTTTTATATTTAAAAAAACTTTAAAAAGAGGTTTTATTTAGATGAAGCCTATGGGACTAATACCATGGGACAAATTAATATTGATACCATGGGCCAAATACCATGGGTAAATAAATAAATATAAAAGAGGTATAAAAAAGTATGATAAATAAATAAATAAATATAAAAAATATATAAAGAGGTATGGTAAATAAATAAATATAAAAGAGGCATAAAGAGGTAAGGTAAATAAATAACAATATATCAAATAGGATTATAAATAAAATCTAATTATATAACAAGCCTATGGGCCAAATACCATAGTAAAGAAAAGGGGTATGGTAAATAAATATAAATATAAATAAACTAGAGGTATGGTAAGTAAATAAAACCTCTTTTCATATTTACTCCATAATGTGGTTTATAGTTATGAATATTTATGTTCATTAGTTTACATAACTAAGAAGAAATAGAGAGAGAGAGTGATAAGGGAGAGATGGAGAGAGAGTGTGTATGTTTAGGGGTGAGATAAAGAGACAAAGTAATATGTATGGAAAGAAGGGGGGAGAGAAGAAGTGAGAAGGAGAGAGGGAGGGATATAGTAATGTAGTTGGAGAGAGAGAGGGGTGGAAAGAGAGAGAGAAAGAAAGGGATGGGGGAAGAGAGAGGATTAGAGAGAGAGAGAGAGAGAGAATTGGAGGGAAAAGAGAGAGAGAGAGGTGGGAGAGAAAGGGGGAGAGAGGAATGATGAGAGAGAGGTAGAGAGTGATGGGGGAAGAGAGAGTATTGGAGAGAGAGAGAGAGAGAGAGAGAGAGAGAGAGGGAGGGAGAGAGGGATCAATAAGAGAGATGGATTTGGAGGGGGAGAGATGTATAGGAAATAATAAATATAGAGAGGAGAAGTGAGAGAGAGAAGGAGTGACAAGGGAGAGACAGAGAGAGAGTGTGCTGCTTGGGGCCGAGATAAAGAGACAAATAAGGAGAGATGGAGATAAGGGGGGAGAAGGAGATATAAGGAGAGAGGGAGTGATATAGTAACATAGTTGGTGGGTGAAGAGAGAGAGAGAGGGAGAGAGAGATGGGAGAGAAAGGAAAGAGAGGAATGAAAAGAGAGATGATGGGAGAGAGTGGAGAGAGGGAGGGAAAGAGAGATGGACTTGGAGGGGGAGGAGGAGAGAGGTAAGAAGAAAGAAATAGAGAGAGAAAGGTGGAGAGAGAGAGAGTGAGGAGTGATAAGGAAGATGGAGAGAGAGGGAGAGAAGGGTAAGATAGAGATATAGATGGAAGGTGAAGAGAGGGAAGAAGAGAGAGATGGGGAGAGGAGGGGATTGACAAAGAGATTGATATATATGGATTGTGAGAGTGTGTGTGTTTAGGGGGGTGAGATAGAGAGACAGAAAAGAAGAGATGGAGGGGATATAGATATGGATGGAGGGTGGAGAGAGGGAAGAATATTTCTCACACTAGATGGATTGATATAAGTGGAGATGGTGATTTATAATCCTATTTGACTATTTGCACTATATGCATCGATTTTAGTGTAGATATTTATTTCTAATGATATTTGATTACTTGCACGAGATGCATTGATTTCAGTGTAGGTGGTGATTTCTAATACAATTTGATTGCTTGCACTGAATTTGTTGATTTCAATTTAGATGTCGATTTATAATTATATTTGATTACTTGGACTAGATGAATTGGTTTCAATGTAGATGATTTCTAATCCTATTTGATTGTTTGCACTAAATGCATTGATTTTAGTGTAGATGGCGATTTCTAATCCTATTTGATTTATTTGAGTAAATGCATTGATTTCAGTGTAGATGTTGGTTTCTAGAGAGAGAGAGAGAGAGAGTGATAAGGAAGATGGAGAGAGAGGGAGAGAGGACAAAAGGAGAAAAGAGAGATATTAATGGGGGAGAGGGAGAGAAGGGGAAGATAGAGATATAGATGGAAGGTGAAGAGAGGGAAGAAGAGAGAGATGGGGAGAGGGGGTGATTGAAAAAGAGATTGATATATATGGAGTACGAGAGTGCGTGTGTTTAGGGGGTGAGATAGAGAGACAAAAAAGAATAGATGGAGGGGGATATAGATATGGATGGAGGGTGGAGAGAGGGAGGAATATTTCTCGCACTAGATGGATTGATATAAGTGGAGATGGTGATTTCTAATCCTATTTGATTATTTGCACTAGATGCATCGATTTTAGTATAGATATTTATTTCTAATGATATTTGATTACTTGCACTAGATGCATTGATTTCAGTGTAGGTGGTGATTTCTAATACAATTTGATTGCTTGCACTGAATGTGTCGATTTCAATTTAGATGTCGATTTATAATTATATTTGATTACTTGCACTAGATGACTTAATTTCAATGTAGATGATTTCTAATCCTATTTGATTGTTTGCACTAAATGCATTGATTTTAGTGTAGATGGCGATTTATAATCCTATTTGATTTCTTTGAGTAAATGCATTGATTTCAGTGTAGATGTTGGTTCCTAGAGAGAGAGAGTGAGTGATAAGGAAGATGGAGAGAGAGAGAGAGAGGAAAAAAGGAGGAAAGAGAGATATTAGCGGGGGAGAGGGAGAGAAGGGGAAGAGAGGGAAGAAGAGAGAGATGGGGAGAGAGGGTGATCGACAAAGAGAATGATATATATGGAGTGCGAGAGCATGTGTGTTTAGGGGGGTGAGATAGAGACAAAAAAAGAGAGATGGATGGGGATATAGATATGGATGGAGGGTGGAGAGAGGGAAGAATATTTCTTGCACTAGATGGATTGATTTAAGTGGAGATGGTGATTTATAATCCTATTTGATTATTTTCACTAGATGCATCGATTTTAGTGTATATATTTATTTCTAATGATATATGATTACTTGCACTAGATGCATTGATTTCAGTGTAGGTGATGATTCCTAATACTATTTGATTGCTTGCACTGGATGTGTTGATTTCAATTTAGACGTCGATTTATAATTATATTTGATTGCTTGCACTAGATGCATTGATTTCAATATAGATTATTCCTAATACTATTTGATTTTTTGCGCTAAATGCATTGATTTCAGTGTAGATGGCGATTTCTAATCCTATTTGATTGCTTTGAGTAAATGCATTGATTTCAGTGTAGATGTTGGTTTCTAATCTTATTTGATTGATTGCATTAGGTGCATTGATTTCAATGTAGTAGTTATTTTCTAATCTTATTTGATTGCTTGCATTAAATGCATTGATTTCAATGTATATGTTGATTTATGATTTGATGTAATTGGATATATGACAATACATTAATATTAAAGTGATTGGATTAACAATATGCATTGATTTTAGTGTAAGCACAAAAAGTTATTAACAATGTAGATTGATTTTTGTGTTATAGTAATTTAAGCTATTAATATTGGAGAGCAAGAGAGACAAGGTATCATGTTTACTACAATAGATCGAGCTAAAGATTTAAATGGTTTACGATTTAAATTTTCTTTTTCATATAATCGATATGAAAATATAACAAAACTAACAAGGGAGGAAATAAGAATAGTAGAAGAAAATAGTTTGAGATTGATTGTAACATGAGTACGTTCTTATTATTCACATTTTCTATCTTTCAACACTATTATTGTCACTTTGCATTTAAAAAAAATATTTCATCATTTTTCGTCATTATAGTTATTAACAATAATTATCATCTCAACGAACTGAGGTAACTAAGAAAATTTAAAATTAAAATGACCAAGTTAATCTCAGAAATATTTAGCATATTTAAAATGATTATATTAATATTTGATATATTTACATATTAATGATAAAATTAATCATATCTTTGATAGATTTTCCTTGGCAGCACACGACTGAAACCAGCCTAGATCCATCTTACATCTCAAAAATATACAAAAAATTTAATAATCTGAAAAATGTGATGTTGATGCCTCCCACTGGAACCAGCCTAGATCCATCTAACTCTGGATCTATCATGCGCCGAGAGGGATCAAATCTCTCGAGGTGCAAACCTTTCCTCAAGTTTTGCACTCAAAAAATAGGTTTGCACCTCGAGAGATTTGATCCCTCTCGGCGCATGATAGATCCAGAGTAAGATGGATCTAGGCTGGTA
>JAXQQM020058001.1:0-10625 GCA_034641835.2 Pinus albicaulis | reverse complement strand
TGTAAGGTCTCTGTTCATGTTATAAATCAAAACCCTTATCTGATTCCCTAAGGTTAAGCAGGATTTAATTTGCAAGAGAATTTAAACATGATTCCAAGTTAATTCTAAGTAACATCACAGTAACCAGCAAATGCTAAAACACAGTGACTAGCTGATGCTGAAACATAATACTAACTGATGTTAAGAGGAGGAATACCTGAAAACGGTGAGATCCAAACTAGAATACCTGGAGGCAGTAGTCCTCCCTCTCCGGTGATAAAGGACGAGATTACGGGACACAAAAATGTTCTCCAGTAATTTAGGATTTAATCCTAAATCCAGGAGATATCACCTTCCCCCGTTAACAAGATCCCGAGAACAGTGAGTCTCCTTTCCACCCTTGATAAATTTTACCACAACAACCTTCTCAATTTCATCACAACAGCCTTCTCCATTTCATGCCAAAACAACCAACCCCCTCTCTCCTTCATGTCTTCTTGTTTAAATAACAACTGCCCCACCGCCACAACTCCATCGAGATAAGATCCCACCGCCACAACTCCATCAGGATAAGATGTCCATAAATGTAGAAATGAATGTTTTCAAAGAGATGTCATTCGAATGATAGATGATAAGGTTGTATTTAAAGAGCTGTCATTCAAATGTAAGAGGATAAGGTTTGTATTAATGAGATGTAATTCGAAATGTAAGATGATAAGGTGGTGTTAAAGAGCTGTCATTTCAAATGTCAGAGGATATGGTTGTATTAATGAGATGAAATTCAAATTCGAATGGATTTAATCATGGTGCTTTGAATCTTTAATAAAATTTTCTAATTATTCTTTAAAGTTTGTTTTCTTTATGTTTGTATATTATATTTAAACTATTAGTTAAAAATTAGGAAGTAGGAACTTAGGGTGTGGGTTGTTACATACTTCCTCCCTTGGGAAAACATCGTCCCGAAGTTAGGGTTCCATGTACTCATATCAATGATTGTATTTTTAGAGATTAAGGTGATTGTAGAAGGCTGATTTTTAAGATTGAATTTCTGTTTGAATAAGTATGTATCTGCAATTTAATTGTTACTTCCCATCTCAACCAAATCTTCAAACTATTCTAAAATCATCCTATCCTTCCTAATCTCTTCCACTCCCATCCTATCTGTCCTCTACGAGCCATGTAACGTGGTTTCTTGATCCGGCTCGCAGGCCTTGAGATATAGGCGTCGTTGTTGCCGACCTGATACACTTGTAGGCATCCGACAATCATTATCACACGTCTAGGGGAGCATCACTCGCACAGTCCTCCCATGACTCCAGGTATCGGAGGATAACCGGTGGGCAACACCTCCACCCCTCCTAATAGGACCAGGGTCAACACCCTATCGTGGAATCTCGGTCTCAAGCTATGCACGGCGATTCGCTCCGTGTCCACGTGTTTGTGTTCTGTGATACCATCCCCCCACCAAAGCAACCTAACATACACCATACGCAATATACTTCTTTAAATACATGTTCTGACATGCCTTTGTATTTATAACAAATTGTTACCCATATAACAATCTCTACACATTCCAAATATACTTTTATCCAATGTAACTACTTACATACACATTACGATATGTACATCTATATTGTTCAAGTTCTTTTAATGATAATTTAAATGACATAAGGCATGTTGGTATCCCTGCACTAGTAAAGTCAAACAATAGCATATATTTGGTATCACTAGAGTTAAGTAACATCCGTTCTTTATGGTTATCCATGTACCAGCAAGTAAAATTCATTCTTAAGAGATAATTCAAAATAAAGTTTACAAATTCATGGATAGGCTATGACCACTCTCTATACATGACGAGTAAGCTGTGTGATTATGATTACAAAGCTGTAAGTTAGGCTAGCATTTTATTATGTCATACTCTTCATAGTTAATAAAATCAATGGGAATCAGTGAAGATAGTGATATGTTAATAAAGAATATTGAACCTTTACCCTTAACTCCATATTAGTACAATACTATCATGTTTATTATGTAACATGGTGAGAGATGAACCTCTATACTAAAAGAGCTTTTATTACCGTTATAAAAGGTTAACCATGTGAATCCATTGAATAGTATAGCTTATATAATACTGATCTTATGAACATGTGGACTACTAGAATCTTATAACAAGCCCGAGTATCACTACTGGTCAAGTATGGCTATTTCCATAATAAGTATACCATGTGAAATAGGTGAAGCAAGAAGGTCTCTTTTATATACGAGTAGAAGTTATAGCAGATAGGATTCCACCTTTATCAAGCCTATGATTGCCATTACATCTATCCTTATTCATACTTAACTAGTGAATGGTACAGGTTTGTTACGGAATCACTTGTTTTCAGGAAACAGCTTTTGTTAGTGGCTCTAGTCCAACTGAACCTGGTATTACACTCGATGGCTATGAAAAACATGTGGTTCCATTGTCATTCAAATATTGCACTTACTACGGTGTAGTTGTACACTCCTTGTTGTTACCCAATATATGTGTTATAGCTCATTGATCGGTATTTATTATGAATACTTATTAATTATAACCATTGTTATAATCACAGCTGTAATTAACAAAATCAAGTAGATCGCAGTTATTGCACTAGTAATGAGTAGATACGTATGTTATTAGAATACCTGTATTTTAGATAATGAGTGCCATTTGTGAGTATCCATCCTATCGCTTCCTTTTTGTTCCCATAGATATGGAACACGGTTAATCTCATAATGGTACTGAACAAATTGGCAGATAGTATAACCACCAAGTAATGGTAATGATTATGTCATCCCAATCTTATCACTTATATATGTAGTAGTAAACCCATTATACTGTTATGATAAGCTCTATTATGAGAAAATCCCATGAAGTCATAATTACTATGCACTTAGTATCCATATATGCCTAACTACTTCTATATGAGCACCGTGAATGTTCCCTTACCTCATCTATATGCATAGAGTCGTACGGTCAATCTATGATATGGAACTCGGTCACTGGTAGAGATAGGTAGTACCAAGGTCCTTAAGAGGATAGAGTCACCACTATTCCATGAACATGAGCTTGTATCCTTATTGTCATATGAGATGGTGGTACTCATTCAGATCAAAGCTTAGAGAATATGTAACACTAATGAGAAAACCCATTGTACTAGCAATATGCTACAAGCTTATACTACTAATCAAAGTAATGGGAATATCATAATCAAGCATTCTAATAATAAGTACTAGTTAAGTAATCATGTATCCATAATGTTGAACAAGCTGGTAACTTATTTAAGCATGGTGATTCAATAGGGATAGTAAGCACAGTGTTGATTGGGCTAATATTAGTCAGAAAGTACAAGTGTACTTCAGGTAATTTGATACATAGAACAACAAGGTTACTAATACAGCTTATATGAGCTTAGATCAACTAAACTAGAGAGAAAGAGTGATATCTCAATAGTAAGCATTTACCTAATTAACTTTATTCACTCAAATTAGTATGAGTAAGTTATGCAATAAACTTGAAATCCTCTATACCCCTTAGATATGGCACTCTAACCTATTCACTTGTACCACTTGTACCAACCTAAGTTGAATATTGTTGCATAAAGCATGTAAAATATAAGACATATAGGGAATATCTTTTGGATATAACATATGTTGGTGGAAGTGTGAAAATACACGTGCTTAAGTATTTATAATTTTATACTAGAGCTTGTGGGAACACACATCCTTGTGTGAGATATCATGCGGGGATCATTCATATCTATGGTTGCAGTTGCCATTTTCACATGTGATTGCTGTATCCAAAAATTGTCCCAATAGTCATACTTCTCATAGTTTCTATTAATGTTGATATAATTATGATAGTCAATAGATTTGCTTATATGTGTTCAATCTATAACCAAGATGTGGACATACGAAAAAGCCGCTCTATATTTAACAATTTGATATAGGTCCTATATACACCAAAGTCAACCAAACGTTTATATACATAGCAATTGCTATTAATTCCATGAAATACCAGAAACTCAGATTAGCCAATTTAGTTTCTTGATGCAACAAGGCCTGCAAGGTAGCACAACCTCTGCTAAGAATACAGACTGATGCTAAGGCTCCCAGTTGTGTTTAAACACAAATGGTTTAGCAAAATACAGGATTTAGCAGTTTTGGTCTTATAGATGTTTTATGACTAACAAGGTACCTAAAATTTAATATAATACTCAGAAGAAAAATGCTGGACCACCAAACAGCATGCTAATTCAGGATAAATGTTTAATATACTAGTTACAGCCTTGGCATTTTACTCCACAGATTGGAAGTATGAGACATTTTGGAGTGCAGCTGAGGGTTCCATGATATGTCAGCAGGGAATTTCAAGCAGCAATGGGCAAGTGGATATGTCCACTGTCCTCATTTCACAAAATCATAACTCAGTAATAAAGGGTGGCTAGAAAAGGTCCCGCTCCATTTTGTATTTTCTGTTTGCATTTCCACCTATAGTTAGCAGCAATTCGTTATCTATGCAATACATTTTGATTTTGTTGACTTGATCAGAAAGCTACAGAAAACTACAACTTATGGATCTAATTTTCTTGTCTGTTTTCATACTGTCATCATCGATGTGGTACTAGTTATATGATCGAATTGGAATGTATTATAAATGCAAGGACATTAGACCACACACCCTGTTATGCAAGACCTGCAAATGATAGATAGAGGTTCACCCAGTAAGAGTCTAATAGTTTTAACTCTATAACTTTCTCTAAGCACTGTAGTTTTCAGTTTTGGATCTTATCTGTACATGGTATTTCTCCACATTTTGATATCTTTGAGCACAAGCATTCCTGTTAATTTCATTTACTAACTAATATGGGAACCATCCCAAGCACATAACCATGGATGCATTAATCCTTCAACTAGTTTAATTGAATTGGTAACACAAAAAAAAATCTTTCTTTGACATGATAGTGCTCCACAGCTTTTCATAAAGCAAAGCAGCTGTAAATATCATTAATATTCCTACAACAATATAACCTCACAAAAGTTAATGGGAGCCTTACTGAATAAAGGTTCAGGGGAGATTCAATTGAAAGAGAGAGTCACCCTATGATCCCTTGGATTGTAGCATATACAAGGAGTCTTGAACCTCATCTTGGAAGCCCACGAAAAGAATGGGGAATTGCAAGAAGGAACAAGTTCTATCCTAGCAGAATTTATCGATAAAATTCCTTGATTGATGTGGAGCCAAAGAATGGGAACTCCATATGGAATTTAAAAATGAAAAAAAGTAAGGGCTTTTGTTATGGAATGCTTACACAGATTCTTGCTCATTAATGAATGGTTTGAGAAAGGCTTTGAAGTTGAATCTTTCATTCTTAAAGGGCTCTTTCAGATCACTGCCCTATATGTCTGGATATATCAAAATGGTGAAAAAGCCAAAACGTTCCCTTCAGGTTTAAAGGCGTGTAGCATGATCATCCAGATTTGGAAAATAGAATCGCAAAAGTGATGGAATATGGTAAGATGTTTATTTTACCCAGGAAACTGCAACACTTAGAAAGAGGTTCGAGGCCAGAAATATCAGAGAAGATAAGATATGATGAGATAAATTAATTAATCATATCATATTTTACTCATACATTTATATATTATTATTTTATCCTGATGAATATCTCTATATTCTAAGTATTTTGGATATTTTAACTCATGAGCAAGGTTTGGCTATCACATTAAAACATAATGAACAACGTTAATTCCTATTGTTGGTGTTAATCTACATTACAAGTGACACAAACAAACAATTGGCTAATCATTCTCAGCCTAGGAGTGGGGTGTTCATCTAACAATCATTTTATTTTTCAGAGCTAATATTATGAGCTTTAGAAAATTTGAAATTAGAAGAAACACCTAAAAGAAAAAACTAAAGATCTAAGTGCATAGATTGCCATATTCAATAGTTTCATCTCTATATATTCTTCAGTTTTTTTGAAAATGTCTGAATGATCATAACTTCAAACTGTCTGGATTAATAGTTTCCTATTGTTGTAATATAGATAATATGTTTCTGCTCATATCTCTAGTTAGAAATTCATGAACTCTACATATATGTGTGTTGAGAAGCCCATATACATGCCAATGTATATGATTGTGTTTAGACATCCACACCTCAACGCACATCTTTTTCGAGTTTCCAATGTTTGTGACAATGCTTATTTATTAAATCATCCTCTCTCCTATGCCGTCGGTGTTACTGTTTCCTAACTGCTGTATAAGGTGTTTTGGACGAATAATCAAATAGGGAAAGTGACCTTTCTTCCCAGCCAGCTTCATCTTTGATTTATTCTTGGTTTGTGAATGCAGGCATCATTATTCAATAAACAGTAGGTTGTTGAAATTTACTGGACAAGTTGAGATGCTTGATAAACTAAGTTAAACTTGAAACATAAATTAATATTATGATTGGATTAAATCCCTTGAATGGTGTGATATAAAGAACATGTTTTATAACAGAAACGGCTAAATTTTGCGTTAAAAAAGGGCTGCAGCCGAGCCAGACAGCTGGGGAAGGAATTGTTGATTGAGGTTCTTTGTGAATCAAGACAAATATCTCATTTTCACTTACAGGCTGGAGGGTGAGGTGAGAAGCTACATGTGAAAAAATGAGATAAATTAAGATAAGATAAATATCAGTAAGATTAATATCCAACAATGACAACAGTGTTGGTCAATCGAACTCAAAAGTGCTGCCAATGTGAATAACCAGTGGGAAATATTTTTCAAGAAACGAAACGACTTGGAGAATGATATGACAAACAAGTAAAATCGTAGGAATCTATCGGTTGGGAGCATCATTTCCTCTCTGTCCCGGACCAGTTTCTATGCTTTATCAAAGTGCCGGCCAGATATGATTTATTTATTAACACAGCACTCCTGAATCCATGAACTTAAACTTCAGCACTCGACCTGACCTGCCTTATGTTGCGGTTTTGGATCGATCTAACGGGACCATGTTCTTACATCGATGAAGGAAGGCGAGTTCCTATACGATAGTATCACCCTCCCAGGTTATCGGTGAGTGAGGTTGATTCCGGAGTTTATCCCCCGAATTTGAACCGTTGTGGCAATAGCGGTGCAGGGAAGGCAGTGACAGCCTGATTCGACAGCTCGACGGCGTGGGATGACACGCTATATTAATATAAACGCGGTGATATCTGAAGTATAACTTTGGATAATGCAAATATGTTCTTTATTAACCCTACATAAGGTGTTTTAACTATATGATAAATTTAAATTCTATACCATCTCCCTTCCGGCATACGATATGCAGCGGCAGAAGTTTTTTTTTTTTTTTTTATCCTTATCCTATTTTATCCGTGGCTTCACCAGAATTGCACACCGCTTTCACGCCTTTGATGACATATCCTATATTACCCAGATGGCAAATCTGCGGTTTTCTTAAATTTTCTTACGCCGGCACTGGGAGGTTATATAAGCGGCAGATCGGAGGTCAATTCTCCTTACATACTTGTGACACATGCAAGTTATTTTCCGAATTTTTCCTCTTCCAATGATGGTCGAAAAGGAATCATGTTTTTATTGTAACTCCTCTGATCTTGTAAATTCCGTTCTACGTGTAAATGGGTTGATTTTCTAGTTTTTTTTTTGTTTTTTTTTTCAAGATTTATGCCGGATGTAAACACCCCGTCAGTGTCATTATTTCGATTCCTGTCGAGCCATTACCATAACAGAAAAGCTCGAACGCAAATCACAATACTCCTCTCTATATAAAACTCAGATCCTTTTTCTTAGACTTCGGATTGTCAAATTGTTCTCATGAATTATTGTCCTGACTTGTTTACTTGTATCGATTTGTCATTGCAGAGCTTGGATTGTATATAGGAGCAGAATTGTATCAAACATACCCTTGAATCGATGACTTATAAGATTCAGGCACTTTATTTAAGCTATCAGAGAATTCAACTTACTTCCCCATAGGCTTGGACTATTTATAACTGTTGTCATAGATTTAGATCTGCTTCATTTCTAGGATTCAGAGGGCTTACCAGCACTATGGGCAACAGAGACAGCAAAATCTTTCGTTCAGGTTCAAGAGAATTTGTATAAGAATCTGGGTTTGCTTGCAATTAATGAGAATATCAGTTAATCTTTCATTTGCTTTCACATGTTCAGATGGACTCAACATTTTGGTTGATTTTGGCCTCATTTCATCTCTCTTTTGTTATGTAATGATTTTACTCATCAATTGTTTTATGATTTGAATAATATGAGTATTGTTCGTGAGAATCAAGACTTTTAATATATAAACCAAGGGAGGAGAATGGTCGTCGATGCTCTATGTAGGAAGGTTACTTGTTGATAATATTCTAGTGGTGCAGATGCCAAAGTTCATTTTGGACTAAACTTAAGGTAGTGTAGAAGCATAGGAGTAAGACACTTTATGGCATAATGGAAGAATAAAACCGTGTAGGAGTTGCACAGTTGCCTATTTTCAAGTCATGTAGCAAAGAATAAATCATTGGAATCTGTTGAGTTATAACTGAAATGTCTAAAAAAATGCACTGAAATGTCCTAAAATATCAGGTATGTTAGACATGGATGGAACACCTTCGTCTCTTTTATCAATTATATACGTATGTGTACGCACCTGCATAACCCATAAGCCATAGAATTGGCTTTAGAACTGGCGATCATAAAGTTGCACTAGCTACCTTTGAGTACTATATTTACACCTTGAGGTAATATTTAAACGTTGGGGTGCTACTGTTATGTTTTCACTTCCAAAGGGTGGTAGTATTCACATTTTCGTGGCCAAGATATTTTATGTTATACCCCTGTTTCACTTCCATTAATCTCTTGATGGGCAGGAATATCAAGACAACTCGTAATTATGCTGGCAGATGCTGCATATGTTTTCGCAATATTTCTAATGAATTATGTGATTCTGATGACAAGAGAAGTCCTGACTAGGAGTCGTGCACAGGTAAATATAAAGACCTGCAGATTAGCATGCTGCTTTTGGCTTTCACCCTACCAAGATAGTGAAGGGTCATTGCCATCTTGAAGCTTACAGGGCCGTGGTAGTGTTTGGTTAATATCGTCTTCAGAATATGTTAATTCAACTAGAATATTATTCGTGATTAGTAACTAGTGTTTGCTTTCTAGGAACATGCTTGTAGTAACTGTTGGTTGCTTTCTATGAACATGTTTTCTTCTCAAGCATCCCCAGACCATGAAACATTTTTGTGTGTTCCAAATTTCAAAAGCTCTTAATGTCCTGTGGTTTTGTTAAAGTATGACTCAGTATATTGATTTTCATTTGTAATGTGCTCGGCAATGTGCTACTTCCAGCATTGTTGTTAGCAGTTTTGAAATTCAAGACTGGACAGAAGGAGTTCCTTTAAAAAGCCATAACAACAAATCATTATGCTAGGCTCTCCATGGCAAGCTCGAGGGAGGGTATAGTTTGGTTTGATCAAATTTCTGTCATGCCTGAAGATACATTCAAGGTGGCTGATCTATGTAAACTCTGTTTAAAACAGTAATAAAGTGGCTGCATATACTAGAATTGTGTTATTGTAATTTCTGGTTCGTTTTTACTCTATAATTTAGAACAGCATAATATACAGGGAGGCACCAAGGAACTTAACACAGGTCCGAAAGTTTGAACCTGCTCCGATACCATGTGTAAGGTCTCTGTTCATGTTATAAATCAAAACCCTTATCTGATTCCCTAAGGTTAAGCAGGATTTAATTTGCAAGAGAATTTAAACATGATTCCAAGTTAATTCTAAGTAACATCACAGTAACCAGCAAATGCTAAAACACAGTGACTAGCTAATGCTGAAACATAATACTAACTGATGCTAAGAGGAGGAATACCTGAAAACGGTGAGATCCAAACTAGAATACCTGGAACCGTGATCCTCCTCTCCAGCTGATCGGACAGATTACAGGACACAAAATGTTCCTCCCAGCCAATTTAGGATTTAATCCTAAATCCAGAGGACGCCTCCTCTGCCCCCGTGCCCAGAATCCCGAGAACAGTGAGTCTCCTTTCCACTCTTGATAAATTTTACCACAGCAACCTTCTCAATTTCATCACAACAGCCTTCCTCAAATTCATCACAACAACCTTCCTCCCCTTTTCTTCCCAGAAAAAAAAAAGACCCCTTCCTCCTTCATATCTTCTTGTTTAAATAGCAATTTGCCCCACCGCCACAACACCATCCAGCTAAGACCTCCATAAATGTAAAAATGAATGTTTTGAAAGAGATGTCATTCGAATGATAGATGATAAGGTTGTATTTAAAGAGCTGCTGTTCAAATGTAAGAGGATAAGGTTTGTATTAATGAGATGGGATTCGAAATGTAAGATGATAAGGTGGTGTTAAAGAGCCGTCATTTCAAATGTCAGAGGATATGGTTGTATTAATGAGATGAAATTCAATTCGAATGGATTTAATCATGGTGCTTTGAATCTTTTAAAATTTTTCTAGTTTATTCTTTAAAGTTTGTTTTCTTTATGTTTGTATATTATATTTAAACCATGAGTTAAATATTTAGGAAGTAGGAACTTAGGGTGTGGGTCTAGAACGGTCTCCTTCGCC